>JAFEMH010007263.1:0-35000 GCA_022495995.1 Adenophora triphylla var. japonica
TAAAAAACTTGTTTCAAAAGCTGAAAAAATTAGAACCCTTCACGAGAGCTTCAATATTTAAAGTTTCATCTATTGAAAGAAGCTCACAATATTTCTACAATGGATTTCAATACCTTGATTGAGTATTTTAAAAACCTTTGAATTAAATCTGCCGAACAAAGAGTGAAGTTTTTCACTAAGAGGCAAAAAATATTGATTTGAAAAATTTCAGTCCTCGGATCTACAAAAAGATGAGGAATAAGAGGTTTTTGAGGAATTGGATAAAATGCTGAAAGTGTTGCTTTGCGCACTTGCTAAGAAATATAACTCTATGGTTAGCTGTAAAATTTAACAAAGAGAATATGCAGATAAAAAGGCAAAGGAGCTACAAACCAAGTTGTATGATTTGATTCCTAAGAGGTCATTTCCAACTACTCATAAGGCAAACCCAATGAGAAGGGCATCTTCTGACCAGTCAAGGTCTGATACCAAGTACATTGATTCAATTCAATGTTATGCTTGTTCAGGATGGGGTCACTATAAAAATGAGTGTGCAAATATTCTAAGGAAGATGGGAATGAACTTGTGGATGTCTCTCAGTGATAATGAAGATGAGGGACCAGCAGTTGAAGAACCAGACTTGATAGCAATGTTGGTCATTGTATGTGACTCGGATACTGAAAGTGCTATCACAAGTGTCACCCAATCTCTGGTAACACCTCATACCACACTCAGCAGGTATAACAACTTCAGTTTTTCTAATGTTGTTTGTTTTATGGGTTCAACTAACCTTGATGCAGGAAACTCACAAGAGTATGAGCTAAGTAAGGATGATCTCATAAATGGGTTGAAGAATCTCTATGAAGAACTTCTTGTTGAATGGAAGAAAGAGAACAAGAAGGCTACATTCTTAGCCAAAGGAAATCATGAGCTGAAAGAAAGCTTGACTAAATTGGAGGCCCAACTTTAAATTGGAGGCCCAACTTACCAAGAAGGATGCTATGTTGGAAAAAGTCAATCCCAGGTTGTCTCTTGTCGAGACCACCTTCAAGAAACTCAAACCTGTTTGGATCTTCCAAACTGGATGAGATCCTCAATTTGAGTAAACCTCTCAAGGCAGGTATTGGTTTCCAAGAGTCTTTAGATAAAATTACTTCTACTTTGACAAGTGATGAATGTGAAACATGTTTTGTAAAGGAACGTGTTTTTGATAAAATTCTGGCTTAATTGATTCTTTTGACAAAGTTAAAGTGCGTAAATAATGTCACACTGCTGGACATTTTAAAATAAGTGTCACTCTTTTTTTAAGGAAACAGTCTAGTCCTACAGTGTTACCAGAAGTGTTGTCCACTACTTCAGATAGCACTGCATATAACAGTCAAGAAGTCAAAAGTTCAAAAAAGAAATCATGGAAGGCCAAATCTAATCTAAGATGTGATGTAGTTTATACTGCTTTGAAAACAAATGTCGACGGTTCAAGGTATTTTGACAGTGGGTGTTCACTACATATGACGGAACAAATTCTTTTTTAAAAGACTATGAATCAATACATGGGGTAGTGTTACTTATGGTGGTGGGAGTAAGTGTACAATCAATGGGAAAGGAACACTCAATGTGTCTTGGTTTCCCCACCTTAAAATGTTTTACATGTTTGATGATCTAGTTGCTAATTTAATTAGCATTAGTCAACTTTGTGATGATAATTTAGAGGTGAAATTCCAGAACACTTGTGAGGTCTTTGATGTTTCTAACAATTGTGTGATGTCCGAAACTAGATCTAGTGACAATTGTTTTCTTGTTGAAGATAAAAGGTGTGCCATTTGGCAAAGATTGATGTTACCACTTTTTGGCATCAAAAATTGGGACATATTCACTTCCATAATATAGAGAAAATTCTTAAGCTAGACGTTATGAGAGGAGTTCCTAAGTTGGAATTCAAAGATAGAGTGATTTGTGAGGATTGTCTTAAAGGCAAACAAACTCATATTGCCCACGATGTTCTTGTTAGTACCCGGTCCGAAAAAGGTAGTCAAATAGGCCGGTTGATATTAATTAGAAACCACTAGAAACCCTAAAACCTAATTCATTAAATTCTTCCGTCTTGCGCCGTCATTGTCGGCTTGGAAAGGACGCCGAGTTGGAAGAGCCGATCGGCCCTTTGCCCGTGCATTGGCCGATCGACCCTTTATTTAGAGCCGATCGACCCTTCTATCCTAGAGCCGATCGACCCTTTAGAAGGCCCGGCCAGTGCAGAGGTATTATAAATAGGGGTGCCGGCTCCCCATATTGACACACAATTTTCTCAGGGAGAAGCGAGCTATACTTGCTTTAACCCTCGGTTCTTCTTTTTTCCTCTCGAATCGCCAAGATTCGACCCCCCCAAAATCTTGCTACAATTGGTAAGACTCTCTTTTTAATATTCTTGTTCTTTATTATTGTCTTTATTATTATTGTTTGCATGCTTAGTATATTTTAATTGCTTTATTTCTTGCTTATGCCATATATGCTAGATTTAGGGTTGTTTTAATATATTTAATTGTTCATAGCCGAGGATGATCTAAGGTTTCGCCTAAGAAACCCGATGGATCTAGGAACTATTTCTTTCCTTCCACCTTAGTTATAATTGTCCCATGATCAACAATCCCCCAAGGATGAACATTGATTAGTGCACCTTCCGAGGGCCTAACTCGAAAGGTTCTAGGGTGTGATCATTAATTAATTCTTTCTCTCCCCTCCTCCTTATGCATGATCCCGTTTCTTCTATCTATTCCTGTAAACACCGCACACAACCAACACCCCACATGCTAGAAAGACCGATTCGTCGGGCAATAGGAGTGATAAGCGTTTCTTCTTACGTTGTAACTTGACCCCAGAACCCAATTAACTGTTTAGCCTTTTTTCAAAGCTTTGGGCTATATCAAAGTGGCGTGGCGACTCTCAAAATTTAAACTAATATTTTAATATGGTTTAAAGCGAGTGTCACTAAATGAATATCCCATTTCGGTCCGACATTTTTATAATTAATTATTTGAAACTTCCGAATGCGCGTTGCATCGGGACGGGGTATTCACAGTGGCGACTCTGCTGGGGACTGTTTTGAAATCTTTTCAAACTAAGTGGAGTCGAGACTTTCGTTTTCCTTTGTGGTGTTGTATTTTGCTTTCTTTTTATTTTCTTTACTCTTAAGCTGTTGCATTGCATGCATGCATTTCATGTAAATAAAAAATCTTTCTCTTTTTCTTTAAAAAGAATTAGATACTTTTACCTCACACTACCACTAGAGTCCGTGTCACCTTTGCCACGAGACACCCTTTTACCCTTCGGAGAAGCCAAAGTGCGGGAAGTGTGGTGATCATGTCTCCTCCCTTAGAGTCTCACTTGGCCATCCACTCATCGGTGCGCTTCGGCTGCACGGTGGGAGCCTAAAACCTAACCCTTGCGTCACCCACTTTTCTAGGGATACACTCCACATGACCGGTTGGTTTGACTAGCTTTTTGTATAGACAATTAATGGGGTCTTTACGTTAAGTCACCACGAACCAATGATAAGTCAAGATCTATCGAGAGATTAAGAGCACTAAAAAATTGATTTCCTTTTAAAGGGCGTGCTATGTGAGGACGAGTTATATATTGTTAAAGGATCTTGGCCTATCATTGGTTTGCGGTACTTTTCATAAAAATCACATTATTTGTCTATACGAGAAGGTTAGTCGTTAGGATTCACCACTTTAGGATATTTAGTTAGTTGCGAAAAGGGGTATCCCTTCCAACCTTTGTAGGACTAAAATGTACCAAGCTTTTGTAAATAAAAATTTTTAAGCTAGTACCTTTGCATTGAGTCAACCCCTCTCCTAAGCAGGAGTCTTTTACGATACTTCCGCGAGCTAAGGTCGGGCCGCGTTCTTCATTCAACAATGACAACCTTGCCTCCATCAACTACTCAGCGCACTGCGCCTCTGCAGCTTGATTCTACACGGTCACTTCAATGGAAGGTCTTGCCAACCCCGACTTCAATGACATTCCGCACTTCTGCATGCCTACTTTGCCGGTTTAACCATGAGGGTTGAGAAACTTGAAGAAGCGAGAATCGCACTTTGAAGAACCACAATCAAGAGTGAAGGATCATTTTGTTGAGGAACTTCGGTAAAAGGGGACATAAGGTTATCTTGATGGGGAATGAAGTGGTCGATGTTGAAGATGAAAGCTGTCAATGCTCCTAATCCCGCCAATCCCAATGCACCTACCTTCCCTCTACCCAACTATGTTCCAAACGGCTACAATAACGTTCCACCACATTATGTATGGGAGCTCGAAGCAAGTCCAAAAGACCCTATCAACCTCCTGCCAACACACCCGAGGACCACTTTGCTAATCTACCCCCTCCCACTTTACCCTTCAATTATTTCGGCCATCACATCCCTACTTACTCCACCTCCCCTACCATCACTCAACCCCGGCCATGCGAGAACTCCAACATTGCTACGGACCCGGCGTGTTAGCGTTGATTGAACAAGTGAAGGCATTAACCGAGCAAATGGGAAAGCAAGGAGTGTCCCCATCAAGATGCTTAATCCGAGCAAAGTTGCCCTACCTCAAGATTTCAAGATGCCCAAGATGGCTATGTTTGGAGGAGTTACTTGCCCGAAGACACATTTAGACTGGCTATACGTTGGCGATGAGGGCCAAAGGCTGTACACCCGGCGAGATGGCGAGAATGTTCCATAGCACATTGGAAGGGCTGCTCTCCGTTGGTTTCTGAAGTTGAACGAGGAGGAAAGGGACACATGGGACAAAGTTAGTAGGGTTTTCTCTGAAAAGTATCAAGCAAACATGGATTGGCAAGTGAATAGAGCTGATTTGGAGCACACGCTTCAAAAGAATGGAGAATCGATTTATGACTTCTACAAACGTTGGAATGATAAGTTGAGCGAAATTCAGTATCCGCCCAAGGAGAATGAACGAAACAGATTTTTACAAGTGCTTGTTGCCGGACACAAGTTGGCGGTTGGTAATGGTTACTTTCCCAATCTTAGGGAAATGGTGGATTCAGGCGTACGTTATGAGAGTGGCATCACCGGAATCGCTCCACCCAAAGGGCCCAGGGGCTGCTAGTAATTCATTCCGCTATAGAGCTCCCGCAAATACCGGCAAAGAAAGAGCCCGTGGGGCAAGTAAATTATGTGCAAGGGAAAGGCTGCTTTGGATGTTCAAGCCGTAATGAGGGAAATAACGGTATTCACCGCGAGAGGGATGTATTTGATGATTTTGGAATGCCCGATGGGCAAGGTTTTCGAAGTGCTAGTGAAGAAGGGCTTGAGTCAAGCCGCTTGAGAATTATGAACCGTTAAACCGAAGGAAGGCTTGGATGCTTCTAAGTATTGCCACTACCACAAGTACAAGGGTCACACTGCGATTATTGCCTTCGGTTCAAGCGTTTGGTACAAGACTTGATTCGGCAAGGTAAGGTGGAGAAGCCGAAGTCTCCAAAGCGTTGTGGGGAATCCTCTCCCTAACAACAAGATCCACATGGTGGAAGGTAATTTTATCGGCTTGGTAGAGATGGAAGATGCTTTTGAGAAAGCTGAGGTGTCGACGGAAGATGTATTCTCATTTGTTGTCGAAAGGGATTGTTCGTGCCGAAACTCTCAGAGTATCTTTGGTTTTGCTTTGAAAAGGGCTGTGCGAAGCTCATCATTGAAGGGAAGGTAGAAAATCCTAGTAAGATAGTTGGTAGTGATGTTGCTATGGTAGAGAAAGACCTCAGCGATCCGGTCGAGTGCATTTGTGACGGACGGTGAGGCGGTTGTGTCGATCTGTAATTTGAGTTCAATTTATAAAGAATTTTCTTGTTATATCTTTGTCTTTTGAGGAGCTGTCTAGAGAAGTTGCCTCGTTAAATGGTGATTATGTGGAAGAGAGTCCTAAACCTCTCTCGTTGGCTGAAATTCACGCGAAGTATCGATATGGAGAAGAATGGGGTTAGTCTACTCACGAGGTCCGGAAAGGTGTATCAACCGAAGATAAAGGGCGAAGAAAGTGTTTGGTCCGAAAAGCTGAAGTAGTGAACCACGATAAAGAAGACCCTATTCTCACGCAGTGAAGCTAACTCAAGCCAATATATCCTTATGGTCCTTGCTAACGTCCTCGTATGCCCGTAGGATGATGTTGGAACGAGAATCTTCTTTGCGACTTTGGTGCCGTACGTCTGAAGCCGGAAGATGTAACGCGAGATGATCGGCAACATACACTTTGGGAATATCATTACATTTTCGAGTTGGACATGCCGGAGTTTGGATCGGATCATAATGAACCACTTTGCACATTACTATTGAAGTCAACGGAAAAAGGTTGCCACGTATTTTCATAGATAACGGTTACTGCGGTGAACATATTGCCTTCCGGGATGATGGACGTCCTTGATCTAAGTCCCACAGATTTGAGACCTTGATTCATTCCGTGCGAGGATACGATTCCACTAGCCGGTCGGTGTTGGGAATAATCGGTTGCCCCTTACTTGCGGGACCACTACTATGATTCTTTGAGTTTCAAGTCATAGACATACCTTCCACCTTCACCATCTTCTTTGGGTAGGCCATGGTTGCATCGGATGAATGGAGTCCCCTCCTCATTGCATCAATGTGTGAAATTCGATCGGGCGATCAAGTGACGATTATTTACAGCGATACGGTAACATCTCAAGGAACAAGCAACGGGGAAAGCCGGTCCTACAGATTCAACACGAAGAGGGTAGTTCAATGTTCGGCGGTTTTCGGCTAATAGCACAAGCACAAGTTTGCGCGGTGGACCTCACTAAAACATCGGACGAGTACGGCCGGCTATAAGAATGATGAGAAACATGGGATTTGTACCGGGTGGGTCTTGGCGGGCATCTCCAAGGACCCACGAAAATAGTGGAGGCTATTGATCATCGCGGCCACCAAGGTGCAGGCTACGTCCTTACTCCCGAAGATAAAGCGAGATGGAAAGAATTGAATACATCAAAGGGTGAAGGCGCCCTACCAACGGCGAGAGATGAGGCCATACCGCCTTTCCCTCAATAGTTACTTTGTCAAGGAGGGTGAAGAATTCTCTTGCATGGAGTTTAGTGAGCCGTGGTTTGATCACACGGGCGGGCTTGAAAGGGTTTCGAAATTTTCGGGGATACGAAGTTGATAGGTCGAAGGCGAAGACGGTTCTCATGGATCCACGTCGAGAAGAGAGGCAAGGTTGTCACGATCCGAGCCGGTGCGTCATCAAGACCGAAGATGGGTTGGCCGATCGGCTAGGACGGTATCTTTGGAGGAGCCGTTGGTTGAAAACATTGCGGTTTCGAGAGGATGCGGAAGAATGGGATGGTCGAACTGTTGCGGCATTTGGGGAATACGAATATAGAAGATGATATGGTTGCGATCATTGGGGCGAGAGATGGCGGATGATACGGATCCAAGGACGTTGGTGACGCCCATGGTTGGAAAGGCTGAAGAATTGGTGCGTATTTGGCGGACCGTAGCCACGAAGGAATACATGGTTGAAGAGTGGGTGATGCCTCCTCTGTCGAGTCTCCCCACGATTCCCCCAAGTCCTCTGTTTCTTGAGTCATACATTTTGTTTGAGTCGATGTGTTTTCTTTTGAGTTTGAGTCGTCTTCCAAGTCGATGACCTCACGTCGAGAAGACTATGAGTTAGTTGCAAATGTTGTTTTCCCTTTCGCTATGAATGAAAAACTAGATCTTTACGAGTATCCCCTCATAGCCAATCTTCTTAATGATAAATTAACTAAAAATAATGCTCAACTTAATCAAATTAACTTAGTTAATAATGACTCATTAGAAGAAGCGGACACACTAAACAATGAATACATTAAAGAAATTTCTAAGCAAGTTATCAATCAAAAGGAAGGTCGGGCCCAAGTGCCGATGAGGTGTTATCATGTATTAATTTGGGAACGGAAGAAGAGCGAGAGACACAGATTGGAAGCTTCTTGAAGGGAGGCGAAAGGGAAGCGTTGATTGAGCTTAAGGAGTATTCGGATGTGTTCGCATGGTCATACAAGGATATGCCGGGGTTTGGATAACTCGATAGTGGAGCACGAGAATACCGCTAACACCGGACGCCAAGCACATCAGCGAAATTGCGCCGCATTAAGCGAGAATGGTCTCCTGCAAGTTAAAGAAGAGATAGAGAAGCTCCTCAGAGTGGGCTTTATCGAGTTATTGAGTATCCGACGTGGTTATCTAATATTGTGACGGTCGATAAATCGAATGGCAAGGTTAGAGTTTGTGTTGACTTAGAGATCTCAACAAGGCTAGCCCGAAGGACGACTTCCCATTGCCCAATATCGACATGCTAGTAGATGCCCTTTGCTAACTACGAGGTCAAGTCTTTTGTAGATGGTTTTGCGAGGATATAATCGGATCAAGATGGCGGAGCGGACCCGAGAAGACGGCTTTCACTACACCATGGGGAACATCTTTGTTACCTTTGTAATGCCATTCGGATTGAAAAATGCGGGGGCTACATACCGAGAAGCGGTCACGGCATTATTCCATGACATGATCCATAAGGAGATTGAGGTGTATGTCGACGATATGATCATTCATTCCAAGAAGTCGAGCAGTCGGCATTTCATTGATTTAAGGAAGTTCTTCGACGGAGGCTGAGAGCACGCAATGCGTTTGAATCTGCCAAGTGTACATTTGGGGTTATTCGAGGAAAGGTCTGGGCTACATGGTCACCGAACGAGGGATTGAGGCGAGATCCAAGGAAAATTCAAGCCATCATGGAGATGAAGCCACCACGCACGAGAAAAGGAAGTTAAGGGATTCATGGGACGGTTACGATACATCGGCGCTTCATTAATCAATTAACTACCATGTGTGAGCCGATTTTAGGTGATGAAGAAGACCGCAAGTATAGATTGGGGCCCGGAAATGTCAAGAAGCCTTTGAGGAAATCAAGAGATACTTGGTCAATCCCCTATCCTTCGCCCCCACATTCGGAGAAACCATTGCTATTGTACCTAACGATGGCGATACGGCCGTTGGGGCTATCTTTGGCCAAGAAGCCAAGGACTCTCGGGTGGAGAACGCCGTTTATTTTGTTAGTCGAAAGTTGCAAGGGAGTGAGCTAAACTACTCGGCATTGGAAAAGACACATGTAGGGCTAGTTTGGGTGGTTAATAAGCTCGAAGCATTACTTGTCGGCACATCCGATTACGCTAGTGTCGAAGATGGATCCAATTAAGTATTTGTTTGACAAACCTTCTCTGTCCATGAGATTAGCCAAGTGGTCGGTATTTACGGGAATTCGATATCACCTATGTGCCGAGAAAAGCGATTAAAGGGAGAGCCATGGCGGATCATTTAGCGAGTTTCCAAGTACGGAAGAACGGGGGCTTGAACCGGAATTTCCGAGACGAGGGGATTTTTAGCATTGATACGGAAGAGAGATGGCAACTATTCTTTGATGGAGCCGCGAACAAGAGAGGCAACGGAGTGGGAATCCTTTTGGTCGATCCCAAAGATGAGCACACCCCCATCGCCATCAAGCTGAATTTTACAACCACCAATAACGCGGTGAATACGAGGCATGCATAGCCGGTTTAGAAGCGACCTTGGAGCGTAATGTAAAGGAGTTGGAGGTATATGGAGACTCGGCTTTAATTATCAATCGAGACGTCTAAGAAGTGGAAGGCGTTGACCCCTACTTGCAACGATATCGGACTCATATGGAAGAGCTAGTCAAGCAATTTAAGGAAGTGACATTCCATTATCTACCCGAGAGACGAAATAGATTTGCCGACGCTTTAGCTACGGCTTCTTTGGTCGAGATCCCTCACGGAATGTACGTAAAACCGTTCGAGTTGGCCGAAGAGAGAATCCCGCTTGCGCTACGAAGCCTCTGCTGCGAGATTCAAGGCGACATCGAGGAGAATAAGGATCCGTGAGTACGCAAATCTATGAGTATCTCAAGAAGGGTGATGTGTCTTTTCTAGGTGACGTGAAAGCCAAAAGTTTGCGAGCATTGAAGCGATTGGCCGGACGGTTTGTTCTCTTGGATGATATGTTGTACAAAAGGCACTACGATGGTCTCCTGTTACTCTGTGTAGGCGAAACGAGCGAGAAGTGATCATGGAAGAAGTACACGATGGCTTATGCGGTCCACACATGAATGCCGAGAATGTTGAGACGAGAAAATCACACGGTTGGGTTATTATTGGGTCACTATAGAAGCCATTGCATCCGGTTTGTGCGGAAATGTCCCAAATGCCAAATGTGTTCCAATTTGAACCATGTACCCCCTCACGAGTTGTATAGCATGGTAACCCCTTGGCCATTTGCGACATGGGGATTGATGTGATTGGCAAGATTACACCGCCCAGGAAAGCAATGGGCATTGTTTTGTATTAGTAGCGGTGGATTACTTCACCCAAGTGGATCGAGGCAAAATCTTACAAGGTGTTGACTTCCAAAAAAGGTGGCACGATTCATTAAGGAGGACATCATGTGCGAGATATGGAGTACCAAATGAGATTATCTCGGACAACGGGTCCCACTTCGGCGGAGATTGTGACGGTGCGCGAGTTCAAGATTACCGGCACAAGTCTTCCCCTTATAGGCCTCGAGACAGTGGAGCGATCGAAGCGGCTAACAAAACGATTGAGCGAGATAATCGAAAAACGGCAATTCGAGGTAGGGACGGCTGAGAAACTACCATTGGCACTTTGGGGATATAGAACTTCCGTTCGTACGGCTACGAGCGAAACTCCTTTTGCTCGACATATGGGATGGAGCGGTACTCCGGTTGAGTTGGAAGTCCCGTCTTTGAGAATTTTATTAGAGAATCAAGTAGCGAAGTTGAATGGCTCCGTAGTCGATATGATCGATTGGCCACACTTGACGAGCGCGGACTCAAAGCCATGGAACACATCCAGAGCCTATCGAGAGACGGACGGGGAAGGGCTTTCAACAAAAGGTGCGGCCACTTAGATATTAAGGAAGGAGATTTGGTTTTGAAGCGGCAACTTCCCAATAAGTTCAATCCTCTTGGGAAGTGGGCCCCTACATGGACCGGCCCGTATGTGATCAAGAAGATATTTTCGGGTGGAGCGGTTAAAATGGCGATTTGGATGGCAACGAATTCAAGGAGCCCGCTGACCTCGGCAAGCTCGAGACGCTACTATGATTAAGCTCTTCCTCCCCCTCTAAATAAATAAAAAAAAAAAAAAAAAAAAAAAAGAAAAAAACGCAAAAAGAAGCCCGCTAGATTGAAAACCCTTGCAAAGGGCGGTCTAGCAACAAAAGAAAGGGTGCGTTCAAAAGCTCGCTAGATTGAAAACCCGTAAAAAAGGGCGGTCTAGGCAAAAGTTAGAGCAAATAAAATAAAAATTGTCCGCTTCTATCTTCCCTTTCTAAAAATAGTAGCTTGATGAAAATGAACTACGACGACTGAGCCCCTTGGTTCTCATTGTAAAAGGGAACGTGGCGGCCATAATCGGCGCGGTCTAAAAAATAAATAAAAATCCAATACTGTGTTTTACTAAAGCAATAAACTTTTTCATTCCCACAATCAATGCTTGATTACACTTATTTGATGAGTCTAAGCTCGACTATACTAATGACTAAATAACTTGCAAAGAAACTAAAAATTAAAAGACAAAATAAATAACTAATGTGTCTGCATATGGTGGGTGGATACTCGGACATATAAGGTCTACTCCTTGGCACTAGGCCCCTCGTCTCCGTCCTTCTTCTTCTTGGCGGCTCGTCGAGTCGGTTTCTTCTTATCTTCTCTCTTAAAATAAGGCAAATACTTCTTCTTCAATGGGGGAACCTCCTCGATCGCCTTACCCTTCAACTTCCGCTCCATCCTCTTGGGAGGATTCTCCTCCCATTGTGTCTAGAGAAATCCCCAAAGCCTCCCTGTCTATGAGAAAACGGCTCGAAGATATGTTAGGAACCAATCTCCGTCTCAAGTCATACAAAGTCTCCCTCTTCGGTCCCAAGTTTTCTTCATACCATGTCAGATAAGCATGCGACAAATGAGTGCTAAGGGTCATTGCGCAAGATAGACTCGTGGCATCCCATGAGAACTCCATAAGCTTACCATCAAAGCTGAAACACCAACGTCCATTGGAAGAACTTTGGCGAGAATCATCAAACTCGAGAAGTTGCCCCAAGTGGGAGGGACGGACTGCTCCATGCCATATTGCCGAAGTACCCGCTCTGCATAGTAAAAGGTGGTAGTCTCGAAAGGCTGGTACACGAATCGGGCATTGCCCAAGTGAAGGCTCAGAATGAAGGAAAGGCCCCAATCTTTGTACTCGCCGATGAATCCTATCGGTATCCACCTCCGCCAAATACATCTTCCACTCCCGTTCGACAAGTTGGAAAGCGGATCAATCTTCCTCCTACAACCATGAAACCAAGGCCTAACACTCGAAGGGGAATCTCTAGAACAAAAGTCGATCCTCGAGCCACGTGGTCGATAATTTGGCACTTGCCCTAGTCATAAGCGGAGCACCCCTAGCTATACGAGATATACCATGAAGCGTCTCGCCCAGAGAACCGGAATGATGCTCCTCCCGAACGGGCACGATCAACCATATCCAAGCATCCATTGGTAGCTACACCACATAAGGAGAAAACGAGAACCTTGGAAAATAAACAGAGGGCCGGGCAATCCAAGGCAAAATCTGAGTCGAAGTCATCACCGTGGGCAAATCTCCCGGCAAATCACGGATATCTATGTCTACACCTTCAACCAAACCTCTAGCCACAGTGTAGGGAGGTGCAGAAATTTGGCCACCCTTGTCACCAACGGAACTCTATCTGTGGAACCGCTATCAAGCGACATCATCCCCTCCACACGAGCAAGAAAATCCTCGTAGGTGGGTGTAATCTCGTTGTAAGAGAAGTTGAAAACATGATTGGATTCATCCCAGCAGCGGCAGCATGTAAAAGATTCCAATTGGGATGCATGGGCAAAAGGGACCAAACACACTTCACCCCAAAGCGTTTATCAAAAGCATGACGAACAGAGCGAGGTACCTTGGATACCCAAACAGCCAAATCATTCTCAAAATTGTTTTGCTTCTCCATCAAGACGGAGGGATGAGAATTCATTGCTTGTCACGGCGAGAAAAAGAGAACGATACGAAGAGAGAGGAGAGAGAAAAGAAATTATGATTGGTACCGACGGGTGACAAAGGGTTATATATAGGTTTTGGTGTCAAAATCCGTACGGGAAAAGGACGAGAACAATCCGTGCGGGAAAAGGAGGGCCGATCGGCCCCTTCACCCAAGACACCGCCGCCTTTTAGTGAAAGGCCGATCGGACCTTTAATATTGGGCCGATCGGACCTTTAATTTTGGGCCGATCGACCCTTTGGTCTCTCCAAGCGGCTCAACTTCGGCGGCTTTTACGAAATCCCAAGGCCCCTCCTTTTGTTCTTTTATTTTATTTTTATCTTTATTCTTTATTCTTTATTATTATTATTTTCTATTTTCAATTTTTACTTTACTTTATTTTATTTTGATTTGTCCTCATTTTGTCCAATGCAGTGTACAAAAATAGATAACATCCAAAAATAGAAATGTACATAAATGGAAAAGACTAACTTTTATATATAATCCATAAACTAGTACATAAATCAGTCGCATACATCAGTGAGTCAGCATAAAATCTAGAGTCTGCATGCTCCTACTTTTTCCCTACAGGTACTACATAAAAATAAAAAAATCCTAATGACCCCTACGGGAAGTCGAGGCACGGCCGCGAGAAAATCCGGATGTCGAGCTACCCTCACCACAGGGCCGTCTCCAGCTGTGCCGGATCCACATCTACCGATCTCACGGGATTGGCAAGAAAGCGCCGCCACGGCACTCCTCGGCGGACGGGTCGGTACATTGCTTGTGCCTCACCGGCCGCACATAAGACTCCCGAGTGACCTGAAAAATCAAAGGGCGAGAGTTACATCACAGCTAAAGTATAAGTACCAGTATATAAAGAGGAAAGGTAAAAGGCATACCCCGCCAGCGCCACCGGGAGGAAGATGAGCACCCTCGACCTCGTCAGCCTCTGTGGGTGTCAAGTCTACTCGCACCTCCCCGTCAGCCATGTGCACATAGAAGTGATCAGGAAAGGGAGGCATATCTACTATCTCGGGAGGTGGAGCACCCATCTGCTCAGGAATAACCGGATCCTGCTCCCCCATACCGGCGGCTGAGGCCTCACGCAGGCCCGCCGCACCACTGTGGTGATCTCAGATAAAGAGCTACAAAATCTACGTAAGGCATGTCAAGGCGGAAGTGATGAGCGGGGACCCCATACAGGTACTCCATCCTCCTCGGCAGTCGGTCCGGATACCACATATTCTTGGGAGGATGCTGTGGCGCATAAAGAGGAGCCCACGCATGGTGCTGTCTCGACACCCGCTCGCCCAGATACATCTCGTCGGCAAGCAATCCAACCAGCAGTCGGCGGGAAGCAGTAACATCCCGAACAGCACCAACAGCCTCAGAAGCCTCGGGGGTCCAAGGGAAGAGTAAAAGCTCAGGTCTACTGGGACCATCAAACACAGCCCTCAAATCAGATTCGCGAACTGTCTTCGGATATCCCTCAACCCGGTTCTCCTTCCTCCAGTACCGCAAGACGGGCACATCCCGAGTCTGGTCCCGTAAGGTGAACGGCGCGACGCCGAAGATCTCATAAATCCAAGCCTGCAAAAGACAGAAAAGCAGATATTTAAGACAGAAAAAACAAGTAACAAGTAAGAGGTAATGAAAATAACAAGAGTTAGCGTACCTCCAGTACAAAGTGGAAAGCATCGAAAGAAGAGGTGTTGGACCTCGAGACAGTGTCAAGGGCCGGTGCGGCTCGGCCCAAGCCGGCCCCTCCCCAAGAAATATGCCGCACTAAGTCCAAATCAGACAAGGCGCCCAACAAAGAGAATCGGCACACCGGGCCCGAGTTGGGAAAAAGGGCCACTGATAAGCCGTACCAGAGGAATCCCCGGACAAGTGCGTCCGTCCCATACTGACCGACTCTGTATCGATCGATGCTTGATCTCCACAAGCTTGTACGGCTTCCTGCGTCAACACGAAATTCTGCTCGGGCCAACGCTAGCACCAAACAGTGAATCGACGAGCCTTGTCGGAATGTAAAGTCTCGTCAAAAGGCAACACTACATCCGTAAACCTCAACCCGGTGAGGACGGCAAAGTCGATAGGAGTGATCGTAGCCTCACCCCAACTCGGATGAAAGTATGTGTCGTGTCCCACCGGAACTCACGACACACCTTCACCACCGCATTACACTTAGGGTCGACCCATCAGTGCAACCATATCAAAAAAGGGGCCCAACCCCAAATTCCACACCCTCTCGCGCGGACCACCCTCACCGGCCGGCAACAGCGCCCATAGCTCACCAACCGCCTTAAGGGAACTACGTCCCTTCATCTTCTTCATCTGCAGGTAAACACAGCACAGGTATGTGTCATTACTCGCATTTTAAATAAAAAAAATACTTTGCACATGTATCAATTATTATATTGTTAAATAAATTGTACCTTCATCCCGACGCGGGATCGGAGACCAGTGGATCCATGAAAATTCAGGCCCGCATAAAAGTCCGCCTGGTTGTGCAATAGAAAGAACAGCCTCGAAGGCCGATAGTTACGCGAAGCTCGCCGCCTCCTAGCCTCGGCATTCCCGCCGGCGTCACTCCGGTCACTCTCCCCGGCATCAACATCCACCTCCTCTTCATCATCATCACCACCATCATTCCCACCATTCCCGCCATGGCCACCACCGTTGCCGCCATACCCACCGCCATCACCACCATGGCTGCCGCCGCCAGCACCACCATAACCGCCACCACTGCCGCCATGGCTGCCACCTCCATAACCTCCATAACCACCTCCAAAACCACCACCCATATCACCAAAATCACCCCTAAAACTGCCAGAACCGTGGCTTCCCCCGGCGCCGTAGCCACTAGCACCGACTCCTCCGCCTTGGCCATAAGAAGCATCACCCATACCGGTGTAAGATCCTAAAGGTTGGTGGTCCGGGCGATTCATCAAGGAAATCACATCTTCAACCCAATCTGGAGGATTCATGGTGAGATCTCAGCACAAATCAAAGGAACAAAAGAATTTCTCCGGCGAAAATCTTCAAGAAAACTCGGCAGAGTGGAAGAATTTTCAGAGAAAGAAGAAGAGAGTGAGTTGGAGAAGAAGATGGCGTACTCTTAAGGCCGATCGGCCGCTTTTTCAGCCAATGGGAGTCAAGGGCCGATCGGCCCTCCCATTTTTGTGTTTCTTTGCCTGATCGAACGGCCAGGATCTCTCCCTGGTGACCCCAATCCTCGTCAAGAGGCCCCAGCCAATCAGAGCATAGGGCCGATCGGCCCTTCAGTCTCTAGGCCTGACGCGTGTCCTCCTCGGTCAGAGCGAGTTGACCGGTGATTTATTACTCCTCCTTCCCGAGGAACTCTTCCTCTTTTTTAAAAAAAACTAACCCCCCATTTTCAAAAATTCCCCCATTTTACAAAATACAACCGTTTTTTAAAACCCCTTTTTTAAAATAAAACCTTTTTTTTTTATTATTTTCATAAATTCCAAACTTTTTTTTATATTATATTTTTTCGGGGTGACTCCCGCAAAAAGTCAAATGCTTAGTTTTTGATTCCCACACAGTTTTTTCCACATTTCCCCATATACTTTCTCTTGGGACACGAATCAAGACTACACTTGATTCGTTCCATCACATTCCATTTTCAAAGGAAAATTTCAAGACTACACTGCTTGAATTTCCTTTCCACATATTTTCAAAGGAAAAATCAAGACTACACTGCTTGAATTTCCTTTCCACATATTCTCACACGGAAAAATCAAGACTACACTGCTTGAATTTCCTTTCCACATATTCTCACACGGAAAAATCAAGACTACACTGCTTGAATTTCCTTTCCACATATTTTCAAAGGAAAAATCAAGACTACACTGCTTGAATTTCCTTTCCACATATTCTCACACGGAAAAATCAAGACTACACTTCTTGAATTTCCTTTCCACATATTTTCAAAGGAAAAATCAAGACTACACTTCTTGAATTTCCTTTCCACATATTTTCTCGCGGAAAAATCAAGACTACACTTCTTGAATTTCCTTTCCACATATTTTCTCTCGGAGAAGGCAAGACTATACTTGACTCTCCTTTTCGAACTACGACTTGGCTTGATTCCTTTCTAGGGATACGTAGGTAGCCCGACGTGGGTCCAGCCGCTTGACCTACCTGGTCATCTTTTTTGCGACTCAGATCGAGTCCCAACCTCACATTCGCAAAATCACTTTCCTTACCTCCTGAAATCCCTTTTTTCAGGACGGATCCTTTCTTTTATCGTCGACCCCACTTGTCTTACAAGAAGCGTCGCCGAGGGGCTACTGTTAGTACCCGGTCCGAAAAAAGGTATTCCAAATACCTGGCCCGGTTAATTAATAAAAAACCCTAGGGAAACCCTAACCCTAAAAGATTCATTAAATTCTTCCGTACTGCGCCGTCGCTGTCAGCTTGGAAAGGACGCCAGTTGGAAGAGCCGATCGGCCCTTTGCCCGTGCATTGGCCGATCGACCCTTTTATTTAAAGCCGATCGACCCTTCTATCCTAGAGCCGATCGACCCTTTAGAGGCCCAGCCCAGGTACCGAGGTATTATAAATAGGGGTGCCCGGCTCCCCATATTGACACACAATTTTCTCCGGGAGAAGCAAGCTATACTTGCTTTAACCCTCAGTTCTTCTTTTCCTCTCGAATCGCCAAGATTCGACCCCCAAGTCTTGCTACAATTGGTAAGACTCTCTTTTTTATATTCTTGTTCTTTATTATTGTCTTTATTATTATTGTTTGCATGCTTAGTATATTTTAATTGCTTTATTTCTTGCTTATGCCATATATGCTAGATTTAGGGTTGTTTTAATATATTTGATTGTTCATAGCCGAGGATGATCTAAGGTTTCGCCCTAAGAAACCCAATGGATCTAGGAACTATTTCTTTCCTTCCACCTTAGTTATAATTGTCCCATGATCAACAATTCCCCAAGGATGAACATTGATTAGTGCACCTTCCGAGGGCCTAACTCAAAGGTTCTAGGGTGTGATCATCAATTAATTCTTTCTCTCCCCTCCTCCTTATGCATGATCCCGCTTCTTCTATCTATTCCCGTAAACACCGCACACAACCAACACCCCACATGCTAGAAAGACCGATTCGTCGGGCAATAGGAGTGATAGCGTTTCTTCTTCTGTTGTAACTTGACCCCCGAACCCAATTAACTGTTTAGCCTTTTTTCAAAGCTTTGGGCTATATCAAAGTGGCGTGGCGACTCTCAAAATTAAACTAATATTTTAATATGGTTTAAAGCGAGCGTCACTAAATGAATATCCCATTTCGGTCCAACATTTTCATGATTAATTATTTGAAACTTCCGAATGCGCGTTGCATCGGGACGGGGTATTCACACTAACATTCTGCAACACAGATTTGTTAAAGATTGGATCTTTTTTCCTCCCTTTTATCAATCTCGAACATCGCTTCCATGTATTGTATTGTTCCTGCTTCAATGAATTGACCAAATAACTCTTATACCTTAAGGAATAAGAGTCAATTTTTTCACAATTTGAAGGGAACAAAATACTCTTATGTCTTAGATATAAGAATAATTCTAGTCTTATATCCTTACTATATGAGTGGATTTTATTATTTTTTAGTAAAATATGAAAAATTGTGAAAATAATACTCTTATACCTAGTTATAAGAGTAATTCTAGTCTTATACATTTAGGTATAAGAAGGTATAAGAGAAGATTGTTTAATAAAATATGAGTTTTTTTATTATTATTTTAAAGAAAAGATAAAAATTGTGAAAAAAATACTCTTATACCTGGGTATAAGAGTAATTTAAGTCTTATATCTTTAGGTATAAGAGTTATTGATAAAGTCCGACAAACGAAAACTTCAAATTAATAACCAATTATTCAAACAATTCCTCACCTGAATGAAAATTGACTTGAGAAAAGTTATTGATAAAGTCCGACAAACGAAAATTTACATACATAGTTAAGGGTTTGTCATTTGAACGCTCGTACAAGCATATTTACTCTACCCCAAGTATTCTTTTCATTTCAATCAAAGAGCCCACTCACCAGTCCTAAATATACTTTAATTTCTTTTTTCTTTTTTTTTTATTGAAATTTGATCAACATTTTATTTTATTATGAAATTAAATATCTGTTTTTTTTATATATATAATTTCACTCAAACACCATCTAGTTATATACTACTTGCTCTGTTCCACGGTAAGTGCTCAATATTCCATTTTGGGATTTTCCCCTTAAAAAGCTAACTTTCAATAATGCTTTGCTCTCTCCGTCTAAATAAAGGACGGGGATTAAAAAAAGTGTAAGTGGTGTAAGTGTTATTGTTATATGTAGTAGTATTCACATATAATACTTGGTCATCTCCCATATTGAGTTTGTAAAGCAACCTTTCATTCTTGGTATAAAGTCTTGTTTTTCATTTCTTGTTTTCCTGTGTCTTCTTTATCCCACATGGGATTACTAATAAAACTTGTGGAGCTAAACTTGTTATATAATAGCTAAGTTTGAAGAGTTCCTATATTCTTGCTTGAGCTTCCCTCTATAATGGGAAAATGTCAAGTATAGCTTAAAGTTTTGAGTATTATATTATTATATACTCCCTCCATCCCGGTGGAAATCAAACAGTTACTGTTTACGAGTGAATTAAGAAAAAAAATAATGGAAAAAGTGTTGTGTGTGTAAAAATAAAATAGGAGAGAGAATGAGTGGAGGGAATAGTAAATTATAATGGTGTTGTGAGTATTAAAATAATGTAGGAGAGAGAATGAGTGGAGGGAATAGTAAAGATTATTTGCCATTTTAGGTAGTGTGTGATTTGTAGCGGGACGCCCAATGAGAAAAATGTGTGATTTGTAGCGGGACGGAGGGAGTATATATATATATATATAATATATAAGAAAGACAGAAAGAAATAAATAAATTAATTTAAATATTAATTATATCTTAATACCGAATAGGGTATTAGGCGGGAGGAAGTAAACCAGTTTAAATGTTTAGGGTTGTGACTCTTTGAATGGACATTCGCTAAAGAGTATGACTGTTCGGAGAGGCACACCCGGATCGGCCGTGCAAGGCATAGAGCACGCCCGAGCAAGTATGGAGCGGCCATGCCAATTTTGGTGACACGCCCGTGCAAAGCATGGAGCGGCCGTGCAACTTTATTGACTCGGACGTGCAGCCGAGGCACCAATTCGGATAAGTTGTGTCTTTTCAAGACCACAACACCAACTCTATAAATAGGGCTGGACTCCTTGGAACTGAAAAAATAGATATAGAAACATACTGAGTTAATTACTTCCTGAGTCTTTCTTCTTATCAATCCTATCTTTCGAGTCAAACAATCAAAAGCTTCGATTATTGTTCCATAGTTATTCAAAGGAGTATAACTTTGAATAAGAGTGTGTAGGTTTTGTATCCTGGAGGTGAAATTCGTTGAGACCATTACATCATAGTGGGACGAATTAAATACCTTAAAGATAACATCTTTTGGTGTGCCTAACCTACTAATTCCTTACCCACAATCGAGTCATATACAACAGTTTTAAGGTATTTAAATTTCGTATAGATGGAGTCAGTTTTGATGAAGGGACAATTACCCGAAGCAGATAAATTAGAGAGGCTAAATGGGCTGAACTACAAGCGTTGGAGCTTGAAGATGGAATACCTTCTCACCAATGCAAAGGTATTCTATGTGCTATGTGATCCTTGTCCAAAGGAGAATGAAAATGATAAAGCAACCGAGGCATAGAAAACCGAGGATGCTGAAAAAGTGAAGAAATGGAAATCGTATGACTTCATTTGCCGATTCACCATTCTGCAAGAATTGAACAACACGTTGTTCAACGTGTTCCAAATACACAAGACCGCCGCTGATGTTTGGTTTGCAATCAAATGAAGGTACGTCAATGAAGATGCTGGTAATAAATCTTTTTTGGTCAATAAATTTGTTGAATACAAGATGGTAGATTCGAGGCCTGTCATTGATCAAGTTAATGAACTCAATGACATAGCCATCGAGTGTTCCGATGCGGGTGAACCCATTTCTGAGACATTCCAAGTTTCAATCATGGTAAACTTCCACCTTCTTGGAAAGATTACTAAAAGAAATTGAAGCTTAAGAAGAAGGCCATCTCTTTAGATGAACTTCTTCAAGGTATCCAAATTGAGACTGAAAGTCTCAAACGTGATGGCTCAATTTCTGAGAAGATTGATGGTGTAAACTATGTGGAAAATAAAAATGTTGTCGGAACTTCCAAGGGAAACCAAGGAAAATTCAAACGGAAAAACAACTTTAAAAATGATGGAAAGGGTAAAGCTAAGAAAAAGCAGAAGAGTTCTTGTTATGTTTGTGGAAAAACAAACCACTTGGCTAAGAACTGCTATTACCGCAAAGGGCAACAGAAAGATGAACAAGCAAATGTAGTTGAGAGAAACTTCATTAGCATGCTTTCCAAAATCTTTCTAGTCAACAATGTCGACTCAGATTGGTGGTTTGATTCAGGAGCTACATGTCATGTAACTCCAAATCGAAGCTTGTTCAAAACATATGAAGAAGTGAAAGAGCCAAAAGCAGTTTATACGGGAAATGCTTCTACAAGCGAGGTCTTGGGTATAGGGACCATTATTCTCCCCCTCACTTCGGGAAAGACTCTTACTTTGAAAAATGTGTATCATATTCCCTCTATGAGGAAGAATCTTGTATCCGTTCCTAAATTGGACGAAAATGGCTTTAAGGTAACCTTCCGCGCCCAACAAGTGAATATCACTAAAAATGGGACGTTTGTTAGAAAGGACTACATTAAAGACAAAATGTATTTATTGAGCATTAATAATAAAATTACCAGTTCTTCTTACTCTGTTGATTCTAATTTTAATGTTGAAAAGCATGATTTTTGGCATTCTAGATTAGGACATATTGGTATGAATGCAATGAGTCATATGATTAAATATGAGTATATTCCTAAATCTTCGACTATTTATTATATGAATAATTGTGAATGTTGCGCTCAATCTAAGTTGACTAAAACATCTTTTAAAAGTGTAGTAAGATCTTGAGTTAATTCATACCGATATTTGTGACAACAAAGATATTTTGAAAAGAGGTGAAAAACGTTATTTTATTACGTTCATTGATGATTTTTCTAAGTTTGCATATGTGTATTTACTTAGAACAAAAGATGAAGCTTTTGACAAGTTTAAAATTTTCAAAGCTGAAGTTGAAAATCAAACAAATATAAGGATAAAACGATTAAGATCGGATAGAGGTGGTGAATATTTCCCAAACGAGATGATTTCATTTTGTCAACAAAATGGAATTGTTAGGAAATCTTCAGCACCTAATACTCCACTACAAAATGGAGTAGCCGAGAAAAAAAATCGATCCTTAATGGAGATGGTTAGTGCCATGATTATACATTCAAAATTACCAATGAGCTATTGGGGAGAGGCACTATTAAGTTCTGTTTACATTTATAACAGAATTGTGAATAAACATATGAAAACTCCATACGAATTATTTAATGGGCGTAAGCCTAATATTTCACATTTAAAGGTATGGGGTTGTGTTGCATATGTTTTAGATGCAACTTTAAAAAGAAATAAACTTGGGAGCAAAGCTGTGAATTCTATATTTATTGGTTATTCTTCAATAAGCAAAGCATATAGATTTATGAGAATTAATGACAATCGTGTGTTTGAAGCTACGCATGTTATCTTTTATGAACATTTGAACATAAAAAGTGTAGACAAGGTAGATATAAACCATGATTTGTCAAAAGAACTTGAAGTAGAAAATGCATCAAGTTCACATGATAATGGTGATGCCATTGCTAATTATGAAAATTTAGACAACAATGAAATGATGAAATAGTTGAGTTAAGGAGAAGCAAAAGACAAAGAATTGAAAAGAACCTTGGTCCTGGCATGTTTACATATATGTTAGAAGAGGATCCTAAAACTTTTCAAGAAGCTATGTCTATGTCTGATTCAGACTTGTGGAAAAGAGCCATGGATGATGAAATCAAATCTATACTTGATAATGAAACATGGACTCTAGTCAATCCTCCTCCTAATACTAAACCTATTGGCTGCAAGTGGGTTTTGAAAAGAAACTCAAAACTGATGGTACTATTGATAAGTACAAAGCAAGATTAGTAGCCAAAGGTTATAGTAAAAAAGAAGAAATTGACTATTTCGAAACATTTTCACCGGTCACTAAGTTTACATCAATTAGAACTATGTTTACTATAGCATTCGTCTATAGACTAGAGGTTCATCAAATGGATGTTAAAACAGCATTCTTAAATGGAGATTTAGATGAAGAGATTTACATACAAAAACCTGAGGGTTATGTCTCTAAAGGAGAAGAACATAAAGTATGTAAATTAAAGAAATCTCTATATGGACTTAAACAAGCACCAATTCAATGGTACAAGAAGTTTAAGCAAGAAATTTGAAAGTTTGGTTTTAAGAGTAGTAAAGTAGAAAGTTGTGTTTTTACTAAAGTTACTCTTAATTATAAAGTTGTTATAACTTTATATGTTGATGACTTGCTAATATTTGGTTCTGATATTAATTGTATTAATGAAACAAAGAACTATTTAAAGTAAGTGTTTGACATGAAGGACTTAGGTCCAGTAGATGTCATTTTGAGGGTTAAGGTGATCAAAAAGGACAAAACTTACATATTAACTCAATCACATTACATTGAGGAAATATTAAAGAAGTTTAATTATTTTGATTGCAAAATAAGTAAAAGTCCTATTGACCCTCATATGAAGTTAGTTCCAAATAAAGGCGAGGCCGTAAATCAAGGAGAATATGCCAAGATAATTGGTAGCATAATGTATGTGGTTAATCATACAAGACCTGATATTGCATGTGAATTGGCATACTTAGTAGATTTACAAGTAATCCAAGTGAAGAACATTGGACGGAACTAAAAAGAGTACTAAGATACTTAAAATTCACAATAAACTATGGCTTACATTACAAGTGTAATTCACCTATACTTGAATGTTATAGTGATGCAAATTGGGCATCAGATGTAACCAACTCCAAATCAACGAGTGGATGGTTATTTACTATTGGAGGAGCCATAGTTGCTTGGTCTTCAAAAATACAAACATGTGTTGCTTTGTCTTCTATGGAATCTGAGTACATAGCCATGTCAATGGCTAGTAAAGATTTAATATGGTTTAGAAGATTTCTAAGAACCATACCATTTATTGATTCTAAGAAAGGAGCCACAACTTTGTATTGTGATAATCAAGCTGTCATATTCAATACAAAGAATGAGAGAATATCAAATCATAGCAAACACATTGCTATGAGATATAATCATATTAGAGATATGGTTAAAAAAAGAAAGATAGCACTTGAGTATCTTCCTACAAATCAGATGTTAGCTGATCCACTAACAAAATCTTTATCAGGGGATAAAATTACAAAGGTCATGAGAGATGTGGGACTGTTATCGGTCTAAACAATGTCTTAATTGAAACCAACTTTATCTTAAGGTACAAGTCATAGATTTGTCACCTTATGTTTAATGTTAAAAGGAAATTCAATATTAGACATTGGTGAAATGGAAACTTTGATACATATTGAGTGCATAACGTAAAAATAGTGGGGGTGTCACTATTTGAAAGTTTCATATCTGACCTATGCACTTTCATTACCACAATAAGATTAGGATGGATTCAAAATCCTTAATAGACTTATAGCTTTCGTAGAATGCGTTGTGAACATTCTCGATAAGTCTACCTATACAAGTAAAGAAGTGAGAGGCCGCTTCTTATGAATTACTCCGGTAAAATTCCTAGAGTACTTGTGAAAACTAGGATTAAGCACAAGGCCCAACTACAAGGTTCTGCCAAGATCAAAAGGAACATAAAATCATACATGACGAAGATATGTCTCCCTAAAGGTTTCACATTCAACCATAAAGTTTAAGGCTCGTCCACTTAATGGATATTCGTTATGTAAAGAAGCTGAAATTGTTTAGTGTCATTATTTTTTAAGGCTCGTCCACTTAGTGTCATTATATGTAAATAAGTGGGGGATTGTTATATGTAGTAGTATTCACATATAATACTTGGTCATCTCCCATATTGAGTTTGTAAAGCAACCTTTCATTCATGGTATAAAGTCTTGTTTTTCATTTCTTATTTTCTTGTGTCTTCTTTATCCCACATGGGATTACTAATAAAACTTGTGGAGCTAAACTTGTTATATAATAGCTAAGTTTGAAGAGTTCCTATAAGCTTGCTTGAGCTTTCCTCTATTATGGAAAAATGTCAAATATGACTTAAAGTTTTGAGTATTATATATATATGTGTATATATATATATATATATATATATATATATATATATATATAAGAAAGACAGAAAGAAATAAAAAAATTAATTTAAATATTAATTATATCTTAATATCGAATAGGGTATTAGGCGGGAGGAAGTAAACCAGTTTAAATGTTTAGGATTGTGACTCTTTGAATAGACATTCGCTAAAGAGTATGACTGTTCGGAGAGGCACACCCGGATCGGTCGTGCAAGGCATAGAGCACGCCCGTGCAAGTATGGAGCGGCCGTGCCAATTTTGGTGACACGCCCGTGCAAAGCATGGAGCGGATGTGCAATCTTTTTGACTCGGCCGTGCAGCTGAGGCACCCGTTCGGAAAAGTTGTGCCTTTTCAAGACCACAACACCAACTCTATAAATAGGGCTGGACTCCTTGGAACTGAAAAAATAGATATAGAAACATACTGAGTTAATTACTTCCTGAGTCTTTCTTCTTATCAATCCTATCTTTCGAGTCAAACAATCAAAAGCTTCGATTATTGTTCCATAGTTATTCAAAGGAGTGTAACTTTGAATAAGAGTTTGTAGGTTATGTATCCTGGAGGTGAAATTCGTTGAGACCATTACACCACAGTGGGACGAATTAAATACCTTAAAGATAACATCTTTTGGTGTGCCTAACCTACTGATTCCTTACCCACAATCGAGTCATATACAACAGTTATAACTATAAAAAGTAAGGTAGAAAAGAAAAGTGGGATATAAAATAGTAAGTGGATAGTGGTTGACAATATGCAAGTGTATCTCATTGAATAAAGAAATATTTTAAAATTTTCTTTTTAAAAAAGTGTAATTTTTAGCGGGAGACTCTTTTATATTCCCTCCGTCCCATAGAAATATAGACTTTTGCCAATGCACGGGAATTAAGGAGGAAGTATTATATTGAAAGTGTTGTGAGTGTGAAAATAAAATAGGAGAGAGAATGAGTGGAGAGAATAGTAAATTATAATGGTGATGTGAGTATTAAAATAATGTAGGAGAGAGAATGAGTGGAGGAAATAGTAAAGATTTATTTCCATTTTAGGAAAGTTATATATTATTGTGGGACGCCCAAAAAGAAAATTTTATAGATTATCATGGGACGGAGGGAGTATGCAACAAGTTTATCTTTTATCGAGACTAAAGAGGATACTCTTTTACATGTAAAAAGTGTATGTTTTAGCGAGACGAGAGGAGTACATATTTATTTTTTCTTTCATGTTCGAAGTATGGTTTTCTTACCTATTAATATATAGTATATATATAAAAAAGTAACAAGTTAAATATATATCATTAGACTGGAAAACCATTAACTGTTGACCATGCTGATGCATAACGTTGACCTTAACTATGCCCATGTTTAACCCCCATTTTTGGTGGTTGTCAACCCCCAAACTCCAAGTGACTTGAAAATTGGTACTAAAGCAATTGCTATTTAGTACAGACCTTGAATATCACTTATTACATTAAACTACTACTTTCAAATATAACTAGGAAAAATGGTGGTCAAAATTTATGGTTCTGTTAAGTCAGCCTGCACACAAAGAGTGTTATGTTGGAGGTTGGAGCCGAGTTCGAACTTATACCTATCGATCTTGATTCCGATGAACACAAGCGACCCGAGTTTCTACTTCGTCAGGTGAGTTCAATTCTATCATGTCAGTGGAGTATAAATCTACTAGTAAAAGCCCGTGTCCAAGGACACGTGTTTTTTTTTTTAATTAAAAAAAAATATTTTTTTTTTAAGTTAAAAAAAATTAAAAAAAAAAAATTTAAAGGACAAAATAGGAAAGAGACACTTGCATATTGTCAACCACTATCCACTTACTATTTTATATCCCACTTTTCTTTTCTACCTTACTTTTTATAGTTATAACTGTTGTATATGACTCGATTGTGGGTAAGGAATTAGTAAGGACAAAATGGGAAATTCGACAAATAGATGGAACAGTTCATTGTACTGTTCATCCCCCTTTGCCATTTATACTATAGAGTGTTAACTTTCCATGTTGGAGGTTGGAGCCGAGTTCGAACTTATACCTATCGATCTTGATTCCGGGGAACACAAGCGACCCGAGTTTCTACTTCGCCAGGTGAGCTCAATTCTATCATGTCATGCGAGTATAAATCTATACTGTGCGCAATAAAACGGGCAACCTGATGGTACAAGAACTCCCACGGTACTTATTTCGTCTCTAACATTAATTTGTTAACATATGAAGCCATTTGGACAAGTCCCTGCTATTGAAGAAGGTGACTTCAAGCTCTTTGGTAAGAATTCACTAGCATTTACTCTTGTGAACATATTATTACATCATTCCGAAAGATAGTCTACGAGCATTAGGCCCCTTGTGAGCCCATCCCTTCCCTGAACTCATCCATATCGAGAGCTCTTGTCGCACCATATTTTTTTTAAATATGCGGAGTATATATTTTATACTGATTGGCACGGCACATTCATTCAAACTAATTCCCTCCTACAATATTGAGTGCAGAATCAAGGGCGATCGTCAGGTACTATGCAGCCAAATACAAGTCTGACTTACTAGGAACGACCCTGGAGGAGAAAGCGTTAGTGGATCAATGGCTAGAAGTGGAATCACAAAACTTCAACGAAATGGTCTACACGATCGTTCTTCAGCTAATGGTGTTCCCTAAGATGGGACAATCGACAGACACTGCATTGGTCCAGAAGTCGAAAAACAAGCTTGAGAAAGTGCTTGATGTATATGAGGAAAGGCTGTCGAAGAGCAAATATCTTGCCGGAGATTTCTGCTCGATTGCTGACTTGAGCCACCTCCCGGGGATTAGGTACTTGATGAATGAGGTGGGGATGGAGAACTTGGTGACCGAAAGGAAGAGCGTAAATTCATGGTGGACGGAGGTTTCAAACAGGCCATCTTGGAAGAAAGTTAAGCTGCTAATGGAGTAATGTATTTACTCGTGAAAATGTGGGTTACTGAGTACATGTGGACTCGACCCTCTAATGGATCTCGCGCATGAAATCTCTAGTAGTACCAGATTGCCCTTTTAATGTGGGATTTTTTCTTTCAGTCAATATGAATAATTATCACTATTTTCTTGTTGTAAGCAGTATCCAATCTTAGTTCCCTCACATTGATAACTTTGTAAACTGAACAGAGCAAAGAGAAAAGCCATAGACGATGATCAAGAGAGAGAAATTCTGTTCTCACTATTTCTGTACTCAAAAATGATTACAACTTGATTGATTTACAATGAGATTCTACTCTTCCGTATATACAGTTTTGATTACTCTAACCGACTAACAACATATAGTTATAGATCTAACAAACTATCCACCACTTTTACTAACATACCCTAGAATATATACTATTTACAATCAGCACCCTCTAACTTCTGAGTCTGTGCTTCATTATCCCCCCTCAAGTTAAGAGTGGTAAAGAGATTAACCACACTTAACTTGGACAAAAGGGCAGAAAGAGTATGAGCAGCTAATGGTTTTGTAAAGATATCAGCAGGCTGAAGATCAGTGGATAAATGAGAAGGTGAAATAGTGCCTTTTAGAATTAAATTTCTGACAATATGACAATCTATCTCAATGATCTTGGTCCGTTCATGAAACACAGGATTAGCAGCTATTTGAAGTGCTGCTTTATTGTCACAAAACAACTGAATAGGCAGAGGAATTTGAATGGAAAGATCTTTGAATAAAGGCAATAACCACTGAAGTTCACAGCAAGTATTGGCCATACTTCTGTACTCAGCCTCAGCTGAAGATCGACTAACAGTGGATTGTTTCTTGCATCAGAATCGAAACAGCTTGAGCCATAGTAGGTAAAGGAGACATCCTTAGAATTTGGCCTCTAACATCAGTGAACTTATCAGTTAAGCCCATCAAGAATTGAGTTAGTTTGAACATTAGTTCATATTCATCCTGCATTTTAGAAGATCCACAAGTGCATGTAAGACCACAAGTGCACTTTGGAATACGAATTAAACTGGTGAGTTCATCCCAAAGTCCTCTAAACTTGGTGTAATATCCATTTATGGACAAAGAATCCTGAGAACAATTTGAAATTCTCTGTCTGATTTGAAATATCATAGGAGCATCACTCTGAGAATACCTAGTGATAATGTCATCCCACATATCCTTAGCAATTGAGATATAAACCACACTTTGTCTAATCTCACTACTAATGGAGTTCAATAACCATGATACCACCATGCTATTGCACCTATCCCATGCAGAACAATACTTAGATGTAGCAGGAGGTTTACTGTGAACTCCATTAACCAGACCAAACTTGTTTTTGGCCATAAGAGCTGTGGTGATTGCTATTTTCCACTGAGAGAAATTAGTATCAGATAGAGGTTCAGTTGTCAGGGGAAGACTCTAGCAAATGGTTCCCTCTCCCAACCCCCGCAAGGAGGCGGGGAGCGCTTGGCGCACCGGGGTTTGCCCTTTATAGAGGTTCAGAGACAAGAGACATTCCAGGCCCATCATTTGGATGGAGATATAAAGGATGAGAAGAATTGAGTTGAACTATACTGACCTCAAGATCATAAGGATCAACATCAACTTCAGCCATTGATGAGATTAGGAATATATTTTCACAGAGAAATGAGGTAAATCGAGAGAAATGGCAACAACAATCTACTGATATAGATCAATATGTGTGTTTTGGTCAAATTTTAGAACTTGACAAGCTGATTAAGATTGGGTTAAATGGAATATAATTGCAAATCAACTCGAAATTAAATGAACAAGATATTTAACGAGGAAAGCCCTTGAACAACCCGTTCGCCGGCATAAAACCTCAAAGGTGGAATTTTATAGAAATGATGAAGTTACAATGAGAGGGAGAATGTAAAGAAAAGAACTCAGTAGCTTAGATTGTGCGTGTGTGTGCGTTACAATGATGTGTGCTCTATTTATACTAAAAGTGATTGAAGAAGATAATTTTTGTTGCTCCTATATTTTCGGATGGTTTGTTGAGCTTCAATCCCATTATCCCACGTTTTCTTGACTGAGTCTTCACGATGCATATTTAAGTCTTTATCACCGTTCGTAATCCCTGAAAAGTAGGAGTTAATATACTCCGCAAAGAGATAGTCAAATTAGAGTCCGAGGTTGTCTCAGTGTCTGATACAAGTTGATACTGCAAGTTGAAGTCTTCTAGTTGTCAGCCGAAATTCATCCTCAAACAATTGCCCCTTAATTTTTGAATTTGAAAGTAGTTGAGTCAAAAATTAACATTTGGTGCCCACCAAGGATTAGGAACGTGTATCAGACACTGAGACAATAAATAGGAGGGCTTCTTCAGATTTCTCAAACCCCACAAAGCTAAAGACCTTTCCAAGCTAAAGACCTTTCCAAGCTATAACCCCCTAGAACTCTACAACCGTCGCCATCACAATAAATAGGAGGGCTTCTTCAGATTTCTCAAACCCCACAAAGCTAAAGACCTTTCCAAGCTATAGACCCCTTTTTACTCTTAAGAAATCCTTCTTGCCGCTACCATGGATGAATTCCCTCAAGGTTTCGTTTGCCAAAACATGATCGAACATCCTGATGAAGAAAGATGTGAACTCACCACCGATGTTGAAGACTTGAAGAAGTTCTTCCCAAAAACTGCTGAATTTCTCGAACCTAATGCTTTAATGACTTCCGACTGCGCTTCAGAGGAATGGGTATGCTTTCTTGAGTACCCTTTTTTGATTGGCCTAACATTTCCTTTTCCCCCTTTCATACTGCGATTTTTCGAAAAAACTGGTTTGGCCTTTGCTCAATTGATGCCGGTAGGGTGGAGGAATTTGGTTACTCTAGGAAGATTGAGCGCTGAGATGAACATGAGGGTTGATTTGGAGGAACTTGGCTTCTGCTATGACTTGAGATCTCATGGAAACAAGAGATTTGGTTTTAGGGTTAAGTCAAGATCAAACAGTTTGGTGACCGACTCTATCGATAGGGATAGAAAGTGGAAGAATAGATTCTTCTATGTGAAGAAGTCTACACTAGAGCACATGGAAAAGATAAACTCTTTAAAATTTGGATGAAGGTGAGGATTTTCCTTTTCTACTTCTACGTAATTCAGGTTGTTTCAAATATTCTAACATCTTGATTTCCACAGCTTTGAAGTTGGATGAATTGTTTCCTAAGCGTGCTGACACACTGAGCGTGGTTGCTTCTGTTGTCGCCCTGTCTCCAAGAAAACGGAAGTTTTTGCACCCTGCTACTCCGAGCGGTGAGGAAGAGGTTGAAGAAGTAGAGGAAGAAGAAAAGAGTTCCAGTAAGCTTTTACAAATTGCAACTGTGATGTCAACTGGTAAGTACCCTAATTGTTGCTCCAGGGTTATCTTTATATCTTGCTGATCTTAGGCCCAATATGCAGACACAACTTCTCAACCCAGCGTGGGTGGAGTTAGCAGTTTGATTGCCCGCTTCAAGAAGCCAAAGAAAGAAGTTGCTAAGCCCAATATTCCTAAGGATGAAGGCACCAAGCCTAAGTTGATGTTGGGTGACATGGTGTCTTTTAAGAAGAGGAAAAGTGAAATCGTTGATGTAGATGCTGGGGAACCAATTGAGGAGGTTTTAGCACAGAAGGTATGAGTATCTTCTTATTTTTGTACCTTTTCTCTTGATATATCTGGTAGATAGTGATAAATTTCAACTTGACAGCTTACGGTCTTTGTGAGCATGTTGTCAAGCGAAGTGAAGCTCGAAGGGTAAAGCCGAGATGTCAAAAGTTGATGGCGAAAAGAAGGTCAAAGTTGTACGAGAGGGAAATGGAATCCAAGGTCTCTTCTATGCGGGTTGAGATTGATAAGAAGGACATGGAAATCGGGAATGGATGAAGAAGGCTGCAGACTTGAATCAAGCCCATCGGGTTGCCATGAAAGTCTTGGAGGAACGTTTGACTAGGGAGGCCGGCAAGGTTGTTTTTGAGGCCGGGATTCAAATGATTGAGGAGTATCAGTGGCAAACACCTTGAATGGAACCCTGGAAGACGAGAAGGCTACCCTGAAAGGGATCATAGATGAAGAGGCTGGAGAAGTCAATTCTAAGCTTCAAGATGGCACAAATGTTGAGCAGGTAGGTGATAACCAAGAGGATGGAAACAATGAAGCTTTTTAACGTACTTCTTAATCTGCAGGATGTTAGCGTAGGAAAACAATTTGTTTTTGTTTTAAGGATGTAATATGTGTTGGATGTTTTATAACATGTGTCCGCGTTGTTCTTGCCATGCCTATTGTTGGCATGGTTTGAACTTTTGGATGACCTAACTCAGGTAGGGATTTAATGGTTGATCCTTTTTTGGGTATTTAGTTGTAAAAACTATGGTTTAGTTAGGCAATGATATCTATGCCTTTTAAACTTTGTTCGAGGTAACATGCAGATGTTACAACCAATTTGCAAATGACTAAAGTCCATCATTTGGACAAGTACAGGAAGGTAATCAATATGTACAAAGTACAGTGGCCAACCTGCAACTTGGTCAAATGTGAAAAACGTGCGCACGGGCGAAGGTGTTTGAACCTTGATACTTTAGAAAGATGTGAAATCTTTAAACCTTAGGAAGGTGTAAACCTTACGGAGACAAGCTTTACTAATCATGGAATAAGTAAATATCGTATAACATTAATTGTGTAATACTTACTTGAAACTCAATCAAGTTGTCCTTTCGTTGTGTCCGCAAGTTGACGATCATTAGTTCTACTAACTTGTAGAAAGTTAAGCATATGCCTACGTCGATCTTGTCAACCTGTAGCTCATTTTATTCCTTGCAAAACAAACACGTGTTAGGGGTGGGTGTTAGCTTTGCTAACACCCCTCCGATGCTTAAGTCAGTAAGTGTCCAAAAATATAATCAAATTGAAATAACAGAAATTGAAATGACAATAATTAAATCATACCTGTTTGTCTGAATTTTAATGAACGAGCTGCAACTTACATGAAATATGCTTTCAAGTTGATAGCATTCCAGCTTCTAGGTATCCTGTCGCCATCCGGGGTTGAAAGCCGGTATGCTCCCTTTCCGGCTTCCGCATCAATTAAATATGGACCTTCCCATTTAGCTCCCAACTTACTTAGGCATTTAATTCCTTTGTGTTCTGAAAGACTCGCCTCAACACCATGTCTCCAACCTGGAATCTTCTTACACGAATATTCTTGTTGTAGGATTTAGCTATTCTTTGTTGGTAGGCAGCCATTCTGATTTTAGCTAAATCTCTGAGTTCATCTATAGTATCCAAGTCTTCTGCAAGTACAATCTGGTTGTCTTCAGGCGTTATCAAACCGTATCGGGCGTGGGCACGGAGAATTCTCTTTGGGACGACCGCTTCACTCCGAACACCAAGGAGAAGGGCGTGTGACCTGTAGCTGACTTAGGGGTGGTTCTATCTGCCCATAGCACAAGTGGTAGCTCTTCAACCCACCGTCCTTTCTTTCGGTCAAGGCGTTTCTTCAAGTTGTTGATTATCAACTTGTTGCTGGATTCAGCTTGTCCATTAGCTTGAGGATGCACAGGAGTGGAAGTAATCAACTTGATCCCCCATCTTGCACAGAAGTCTTGTGTTTTTCTACTGATGAACTGAGATCCATTGTCGCAAATAATCTCTGAAGGAACTCCAAATCTGCTGATGATGTTCCTCTTCAAGAAAGAAATGACTTCTTTATCTCTAACTTGAACGAATGCCTCGGCTTCTATCCATTTAGAGAAATAGTCTGTCATGGCCAACATGAATACTTTACCCCCTGGAGCTCTGGGTAACTTGCCAACGATATCCATGCCCCATTGGATGAAGGGCCAAGGTGATAAGATGGGATGGAGTGGTTCTGCAGGTTGGTGCAGGATGTTGCTATGTCTTTGGCATGCGTCACATTTCTGTACATATTTAGCTGCGTCTTGTCTCATAGTTGGCCAATAATACCCTGTCCTGAGTGCCTTGGATGAAAGTGATTTGCCCCCAGAATGATTGCCGCATATACCATCATGTAGTTCTTTCAACACCTGTTCAGCTTGCTGGGGTTCTAGGCACCTCATATATAGTCCTGTAAAAGACTTACGAAATAACACATTATCAATTAGTATAAATCTGGATACCTTAATCCTGAATGCTTTTGCATTTTTGACATCTTGAGGCACCGTTCCATCCTGCAGAAATTTCATTATGGGTGATGTCCAAGATGTCATATTCACTACAAGGAAAACCGGATTTAGAGACGGAAATTTAGAGACGGACGGAATCCGTAGCTAATTTGGCGACAGATTAGAGACAGAACCAAAAATTAGAGACGGATTCGGATTCCGTCTCCGTCTCTAAATTAGAGACGGATTCAGATTTCGTCTCTAATTCAGAGACGGAATATGAATCCGTCTCTAATTCAGAGACGAAATCCGAATCCGTCTCTAAATCAGAGACGAAATTCGAATCCGTCTCTAATTTAGAGACGAAATCTGATTCCGTCTCTAAATTAGAGACGGATTCAGATTCCGTCTCTAAATTTTAGAGACGGGTTTTGTATCTGTCTCTAAATTAG
>JAFEMH010007263.1:37500-96569 GCA_022495995.1 Adenophora triphylla var. japonica
CCTAAACCCTAAACCCTAAATCCTAAACCCTAAACCCTAAACCCTATACCCTATTCCCTAAACCCTATATCCTATACCCTAAACCCTAAACCCTAACCCCTATACCCTAAACCTTATATACCCTAAACCCTATACCCTATACCCTAACCCTAAACCCTAAACCCTATACCCTAAACCCTATACCTTAACCCCTAAACCCTAAATCCTATACCCTATACCCTATACCCTAACTCTTATACACTATACCCTATACCCTAACCTTTATACATTATACCATATACCCTATACCCTAACCACTAAACCCTAAATCCTATACCCTATACCCTAAAGCCTAAACCCTAAACCCTAAACCCTATACCCTAAACCCTAAACCCTATACCCTAAACCCTATACCTTAACCCCTAAACCCTAAATCCTATACCCTATACCCTATACCCTAACTCTTATACACTATACCCTATACCCTAACCTTTATACATTATACCATATACCCTATACCCTAACCACTAAACCCTAAATCCTATACCCTATACCCTAAAGCCTAAACCCTAAACCCTATATCCTATACCCTAAACCCTAAACCCTAAACCCTATACCCTAACCCCTATACCCTAAACCTTATACCCTATACCCTAAACCCTAAACCCTATACCCTAAACCCTAAACCCTATACCCTAACCCCTAAACCTTATACCCTATACCCTAAACCCTAAACCCTATACCCTATACCCTAAACCCTAAACCCTATATCCTAAACCCTATACCCTATACCCTAACCCTTATACATTATACCCTATACCCTAACCCCTAAACCCTAAACCCTAAACCCTATACCCTAAACCCTAAACCCTAAACCCTAAACCCTATACCCTAACCCTTAAACCCTAAACCCTATACCCTATACCCTAAATCCTAAACCCTAAACCCTAAATCCTATACCCTATACCCTAAATCCTATACCCTATACCCTAAACCCTAAACTCTAAACCCTAAACCCTATACCCTTATACATTATTAAATTATTATTAATAAATTTAAAATAATTAAATTAATGAGTATTATTATTAATTAATAACATTATTATTTTTGATATTATGTATTATTACTAAGTATTATTACTAATTACTATTTTCTTTAAAGATAAAATTATTGTTATTGTTAATAAGTATTTTTTTATAACTTATTAATATCAATTATTACTTAGGTATATTAATATTTCTTAGAAGTTTAAATTATTAAATTATTATTAATAAATTTAAAATAATTAAATTAATGAATATTATTATTAATTAATAACATTATTATTTTTATGTTATGTATTATTGCTAGTTATTATTAATATTATTATTAATTATATAATAATAATATTATTAATTATATAATAATAATTATTAATATATTCAATTATATATTTGAATAATTAACAATAACATCATTATTCGTCTTATTATTAAGTATTATTACTAACTATATGATAATGTTATTATTCTTGATATTAGGCATATTACTATAACTAAAATTTTGGTTGAATAAAAAAAAGCATGTAAATATTTTAGATAACTTTTTGTAAATTTCAGTATTAAAAAAATCTAAAATATTTTTTTCTATTCAATAAAAAATAATAAAAATTTCTAGTTATTATTAATATTATTATTGTTTATATAATTAATATTAATATTAATTAATTAATCAATTATATAATTAATAATTTATTAATAAATATTATTAATAATAAATATTATTATTTTTAATATTAGGCATAAATATTTTAATTAGTGTATAATATAGTGTGAAATAAATATAAGTATGTAATGTGGGATTGTTTGATTGGATTTAAAAATTTCACGGGGATTGAAAGCCAAGCAAGATCGGACCCTTCATAACCTTCAATCCAAAGGCCCAAATTGTTTTAAACAAAAACCCAATTACTCCCTCCCTCTCCCTATTTCTCCCCTCATTTCTCTCTCTCTCTTCATTTCAAAACGCAAAAGCCTCTAAACTAAACGGCCGGCACCCTTTTCTCTCTCTCTCACCGTCTCATCCTCCGCCGTCTCCCTCACCGTCTCTTCAGCCACAGTCATCTTCGCCGATTGGGGTAGAGAGGGAAATCGGAGGAAGAGGATCGCCGGTGAACGGGTTTAGAGAGGGAGAGGTTGTTGCCGTAGATGGGAGATTTGTGGGAGGTGGAGAATGGTGGGAGCGATTAAGAGTGGAATCGATTTAGAGATGATGAAGAATGGTGATGGGCGCTTGTTTTGGGTAGAGAGGGAGAGCTCGGTGATGAGTGATTGAGGGAGCTCGTCGCCGGCGAATGGGTTGTTGATTTACAATCAACCAGTCCCGCCGTCGGAGATACCACCGAAGAAAAAGCGAAATCTCCCAGCATGCCCGGTAATTGGTTGCTTGTCGATTCACAATAATTTTTAGGATTTTTTTGTTTATTTATTTTTGGTTTTTTGTTTGATTCTTCAATCTCTCGTTTTGATGGTGGTTGTGTGATGGTGGTGAATGGTCGTCGGTGGTGAATGGTCACGGTGGATGGCGGTGGTCGCTGGTGGTGAATATTGAGGACGAATTTGGGTAGAAAAGAAGTTGAGGGGGCAAAGTGTAACTTTGAATTGTCAAGGACTCGATTTAGAATTAATAAAATTAATGGACTGATTTGAAAATAAAAAAAATTAAGGGATTGATTTGAGAATAAGAAAAATCAAGGGACTGATTTAATATATATTTAAAAATATATATTAATATATTTTAAATATATATATATATATTTAAAATATATTAATATATATTTTTAAATATATATATTATTTTTTTTAAAATTGTCAATTTAGCTACGAAAATATTTGTCGCTAAATGGTTTGAAAATAAAACGAGAATTTAAATAGAGACGAAAAATCTGTTGCTAATCCGTAGACGGTCATATCTGTAGCTAATTTAGATACGGACATATCTGTCTCTAATTTAGAGACGGACATATCTGTCTCTAATTTAGAGACCGCCATATCTGTCTCTAAATTAGAGACGGACATATCCGTCTCTAAAATAGCTACAAAATAGCGACGCCCAATTTAGCGACAAACCTGCATCCACGGAATAGCTACGGAACAAATCCGTAGCTAAACACGATTTAGCTACGGAATCTTCATTTTAGCTACGGAATTTGCCGTAGCTAAAATCGATTTTCCTTGTAGTGATTGTCCATGGAATCTGTTGCTGCATCTTGTTGCTGGTCTACTTGGGACACTTCAGGTTGATCTATCGCGGGATGTAAGATATGGGTTATGGGTATGGCGTTATTCAACATGCTTTTGCAACTTGATCCCAGGTTGGCTAATGCATCAGCTTCAACGTTGTCTTCTCTAGGAATTTGCTGGAAAGTGAAGCCTTCAACCGTGTCTTTGCTAAGGATTTAACAAGCTGCAAATACTTTGTCATCCTGTCATGCTTAGCTATATAAGATCCATTAAAATGGTTAACTAATAATAAGGAATCGCTAAAAACATTGAGACGTTTAACATTTAAATTTAAAAAAGCAGTAGTCAAACCCAAGATGAGGGCCTCATATTCAGCCTCGTTGTTTGTCGCCTTGAATTCACAGTTCACAGCTTGAGGAATCAGATCACCTTGAGGGGACCTTAGAACTATTCCCAACCCCGTCCCCACGGAATTTGATGACCCATCGGTGTAGAGTGTCCAATCTTGTGAGATCGGGTTCTTCAAGCCTTTGGACTTCAAGTTCTACTTCGGTAAGAGGTGGGACTAAAGTCGGCTACAAAGTCTGCTAGAGCTCGCGACTTGATTGCGATCCTTGCTTCATACCGAATATTGTACGTGCTTAGTTGTACGGACCACTTTGCCATTCTCCCGACATTTCGGGCTTTCTCATTACACTCCCGATAGGATAGTTAGTCTTCACAATAATAGGATGAACTTCAAAATAATGACGTAACTTAATAGAGGCGATTATTAAAGCAAGGACAAGTTTCTCAAGATGGGAGTACCTGGTTTCGCATCTAAAAGAGATTTACTTACATAGTATACTTGGATGTTGCTCACCGACTTGTTCTCTTACCAAGACCGTGCTCACCGCATTTTTGATACCGGCAAGGTACAAGTACAACGCTTCCCCAACTTCCGGTTTGGAAAGTAGAGGTGGTGTAGATAAGTATTCCTTAAGCCTGGTTGAAAGCCGCTTCATGCTCCTCTCTGTCCACCGGAACAACTTGTTTTTCTTCAAAGACATCGTAGAACAACTTGCACCTGTCGATGATTTAGAAATGAATCTTGTTAAAGCCGCCACTTTGCCGCCCTCTGCACATCTTTAACAGCCTTTGGTGAGTTCAAGTTGATAATGGCCTTGATCTCGTCCGGCTTGCTTCAATACCTCTCTTTGTGACCATATAACCAAGGAATTTCCCAGCTCTAACTCCAAAGTTGCACTTTGATGGGTTGAGCTTCATGTTAAAAGCTTCCAAGATGTCAAAGGCTTCCTTGAGATTACGAACATGATCAGCCATGCATTTAGACTTGACCACCATATCATCAATATATACCTCCATTGTTTCTCCGATCTGATCTTTGAACATCAAATTTACCAATCTTTGGTAGGTTGCCCCTGCATTCCTTAATCCAAAGGGCATGACTATGAAGCAATAAATACCCTCAGGAGTAATAAACGCTGTATCTTCTTGATCGGAAGGCTCCATCTGAATTTGTTGAAAACCTGATGAAGCGTCCATAAAAGTCAATATTTCATGCCCATTGTTGCATCTACCAAAGAGTCAATGTGAGGCAAGGGAAATGGGTCCTTCGGGCAGGCTTTGTTCAAGTCAGTAAAATCCACACAGACTTGCCACTTGCCATTGCGTTTCTCCACAACTACTACATTGGCTAACCACCTAGGGTAGTCAACCTCCCTAATCATTTTTGACTTCAAAAGCCTCTCTACTTCTTCTTTGATGATCTTGTTGCGCTCATGAGCAAACTTTCTTCGTTTCTGATGGACAGGTTTGGCGTTGGGGTCGACGTTCAACTTGTGGGTTATTACATCTTTACTTATCCCAGTCATATCCTCATGCTTCCAAGCAAAGCAGCTTGTTCTCTTCTTGAGAAACTCTATGATTTCATCCTCAACTTCTGGGGGAATTCCTACACCAACTAGGACTTTGACATCGGGATTAGTGGGATCGAGCTGCACCTCTCTGACGTCAAACTCTGCAGCTTCAAGAACATCCCGAGCCTTTCGCTGTAATTGCTATGCTCGTCTAGGACAACTTGCTGCCTTCATGGACACCTTGTAACATTCCTTTGCCGATCGCCGATCACCCGACACCTTGACAACTCCCCAAGGTGTTGGCAACTTGAGACATTGGTGGTAGGTTGATGGGACAGCCTTTAACGTTGTGAATCCAGTGGCCTTCCCAAGTATGATGTTGTAGGACGACCGGCATTCAATCACGCGTAACCTCTCCATAGAATTAATCCCTTCAACATAAACTCGGGAAAGTAATCTCCCCAAAGGTGTGCTTCGTCTCTCCACTGCACCCAACTAAGACAGAAGAACTTTTAGTTACGTTTTCAAGTGGAATCCCCATTCCCTTTAAGCCGTCAGTAGTAACGATGTTGACCGAGCTACCATTGTCAATCAGATGCGCCTAACCAAACAAGCTTTGCCACCCGAAGGCTCACAACCAAGCAAGGCCATGATGGGGATCCCGGATGTTGACCCTATCACCTTCATCAAAGGAAATCTCCTAGCCTTTTTCTTTGTTGACGGACCTTGCAGTGCAAATACGACCTGTCCTCCTTAGCGCTGCGCAGCATGGCGCTTCGCAGCCGAATAGGTTGTACCACAAATATCCGAACCGCCGATCATGTTGACCACTCCGGTAGGTGGTGGATGTTGAGGAGGACTTTCAGCCTTGCTTCTCCTGGTTGCTAGCACGAACTTGCTTTTCCCGGTTGTCGCCGACGACCGTCGGTGCGTCCACGTCCTCTACCAAGTAATTCTTCGAGTAGTCCTTTAGACAACAAATGACCGATTTCTTTACTGAGTGCAATACGCTTTCCGTAGTGTGACCGAAATCCTCATGATAGGCGCACCACTTGGACTTGTCTTTCCAGATTGAAGGTTTATCGGACCTTTTGGGCCACCTTGCCTTTTCACCCAAGCCGTCCATAGCGTTAATCACTCCCGCAATATCAACGTAAAAACAATAGTCATCAATTCTTGGATACAAAGACTCATCATCCTCATCATTATCTTCTACACTAAGAACTTTGGAAGAGTCGGGTTTAGAGTAGGGTTTGCCCCTATTGGATCTAGCATGGGATGTCTCCATCTTGCCGCCGTAATGAAAGGGGTCCGGTTTGCCGCCGGGATAATCGCCTTCTTCTTGTCCCGTAGCAACTTGTCTTCTTCCACTGATGAACTTGGATGCTCTAGTCCCGATTTCGTCCAACCTTTTGCAAGGTGTCATTACCAAGTCGTCGTAGTATGGAGAGTCTTTCTTAAGTCCCATCCCGAATGCTTCGATTGTCGTTACGGTATCCGTGTTGGAGATGTTCACTGCTTCTCTATTGAACTCCGCCGAGATAATCTTTCAGAGCTCATCAAAGTTCTGGACCACCCCGTAAAGATCACTAGTTAGCTTTTCAAATACCCCGTTGCACGAAAACCGATTAGCGAACAGATTAATAAGTTGTGCATAGGATCCAATAGAACCCAATGGCCGGTTGATCACCCATCTCAAAGCCGCTCCGGTAAGAGTTGATCCGAAACCCCGCAAAACAAGCCTCTCTATATTGAGGCGGAATATGGACAACATCCATCTTCTCTTGGTATAATGCAACATGCTCGCCGGATCGCTGGTTCCGTCATATTGCTTCATGTGTGGAGGACTGAACTTCTTCGGGATGACCACATCAAGGCTATGGAGGGAGTGAAGCGAGACTCATTGTAGCAAGTTGGTGAGGCTCGGTTGTAAGGTAGTGTCATTCCAGTGGACACTCATGATCATATCCTTTAGCTCTTGAATCTCGCTCTACCCAATAGACTCCGCCTCGCATCATGGTTAGGAGCAAACCGATAATTATTATTATAATTGAAATCAAATCGGGATTAACACTCCCGTTGTAGTCGAAGTTGGAACCGCAAATGTCGTGGTGGTTGGAGTGACGGTTCCAGATGGACAATGGTGCTTTCAGAACAAGTTGGTTGTCTGAGCAGCTCCCATATCCAGATGATCCCAGCCTTCATTCCCAAAGCCGAGTCTCCTAGGTTGATAAGGGGTATATGAACCTGGTGGGCCGTTTGGAGCGACGGATTGAAAAATGCTTGGGATACCGTTGGTAGTGCACTCGAACCCCCACTTTGTAGAGAGATCATCTCCTGCTGCATCCTAGCAATCTGGTTCATCAGCATAGTTGAAGTAACATCTTGGGTAGCAACTTGGTTCCTCACTTCGCGCAACATAGCGTTCAGGTTGGAAGCAATATCAAGTGGGATTTCCTGTGACGCAAATGGGCAGCTTGTCCCGTTTTGAACTTGAATAGGACGTGATACTCCACCTACGCTTTGGGTTGATGCTTGCAAACTTGTCACAATTGGGGTGGTCTCCACAAAGTGGATCTCAAGCCAACTAAGACAAACCCACGGACATTCCGAGAGACATTTTCGAGTTTCCTAAAGCAATTAAAAGACCAAAATTCCCACGGACGGCGCCAAATTGTTTTGGTCAAATTTTAGAACTTGACAAGCTGATTAAGATTGGGTTAAATGGAATATAATTGCAAATCAACTCGAAATTAAATGAACAAGATATTTAACGAGGAAAGCCCTTCAACAACCCGTCACGGCATAAAACCTCAAAGGTGGAATTTTATAGAAATGATGAAGTTACAATGAGAGGGAGAATGTAAAGAAAAGAACTCAGTAGCTTAGATTGTGCGTGTGTGTGCGTTACAATGATGTGTGCTCTATTTATACTAAAAGTGATTGAAGAAGATAATTTTTGTTGCTCCTATATTTTCGGATGGTTTGTTGAGCTTCAATCCCATTATCCCACGTTTTCTTGACTGAGTCTTCACGATGCATATTTAAGTCTTTATCACCGTTCGTAATCCCTGAAAAGTAGGAGTTAATATACCTGCAAAGAGATAGTCAAATTAGAGTCCAGGTTGTCTCAGTGTCTGATACAAGTTGATACTGCAAGTTGAAGTCTTCTAGTTGTCAGCCGAAATTCATCCTCAAACAATGAGAATGAATTGATCTTATGTCAACCAGAAATTTGAAGATAACCGATAGAGATAGAAGAATCTAATCAGTTCGAGATTGAAACGATTAAAGAATAACAGAAAATTCGCAGAAAATTGCAGAGAAATTATGCAGATTACCAGATTAGGGTTTGCGAGAGTAGAAATTTGAGAAATCGAGCTAGATCAGACCAGAATTGCAACAATCACGCTGGTGTGAGATGATCGATCAATGATCGCGGAAGCGATTTGAGCTAGACTGAGGTAATCAGGCCACCACATCGATAGCTCTGATACCATGATAACTTTGTAAACTGAACAGAGCAAAAAGAAAAGCCATAGACGATGATCAAGAGAGAGAAATTCTGTTCTCACTATTTCTGTACTCAAAAATGATTACAACTTGATTGATTTACAATGAGATTCTACTCTTCCGTATACTATACAGTTTTGATTACTCACCGACTAACAACATATAGTTAGATCTAACAAACAATCCACCACTTTTACTAACATACCCTAGAATATATACTATTTACAATCAGCACCCTCTAACTTCTGAGTCTGTGCTTCATTACACATATAACCCAATTTCCAGAAATCAAAATTAATAATGACAAGTACATTGACCTAATTCCCTCACATATACTCTTTCCATCTAAGAACAAATATCATAATAATAGACTTGTCAAACATTTATAAAAAGGATGTTTTACTGGTTCGAACATTATTTGTACAATGATTTAATTGCACTAAGTAATTTTCCTTGTTTGAAAACGAGACAAGCCAAAATGAAAAGTGTGACATTTATTCAAAAGAAACAGAGAGGGAGTAACCCAATATCCAGAAATCAATAAAATCAAAACCAACACTAGGTATCAAATTGTTGAGGGAGTAATTATGATTGCTCTTACTGCTTAATGAAACCTGAAGAACAAAAAGTTAGCATTTTCATCAACATGCATGGATGGTAACATTGAAATGACAAAGCTTAATAACAACAAACCATATAATGCCCGTATTCCAAATAGTGGTGGTTGAAAACTCGAGTTTGCAATTATCTTGCCACGCCTTCAACTCGCTCAGGCCGGCTGTGGAGTAGCTGAAAGTTGAAAAGCTAGCTGCTGTAACAGTCTATGACACATCTTAATTTTAGAGTAAAAGGTTGTGTCACCTTCATTATCGAGCTCCTCCACCTTAGAATGGTGTTATCCTCGGTGACCCTTTTATTTCCAAGTTGAATTTTAAAATCTGCAACTACTTTGTCGACAAGTTCATCCAGATGTTGGTGGGTACTGAAAATTTTCATTCAAAGTACAAGTAAATGGCAAAGACAAAATGTGCTACTTCCCAATCTGCCAGAAAATATATAATTTCAAGAACTGAAATAGCCATCAATAGTTAGTTGGATGAACATCTATATCTATCGTGGTTCATGTGACCAGAATCATTAGGGGCTATGATTTTTTTTATTTTTTATTTTAAAGGGGGCAAGCTAATATTGATGAAAATTATACTATTAAAAGGGCGCAAAACATATTCTTAGTGTATTTGTCATAAAAAAATGGGGGCAAAATTTCAATTACTGCACCAAATCCACTGAATTTGAAATTATTTGGCAAAACTAGCATTAGTAATTTCTTTGTTTGGCAGTTGCGTCCGCTAGCTTATGGATGGCTCCCGCCCAGACTAGAATAACAAGGTCTTTCCCCAATTGTTTCAATTTTCTAACAAAAACATGTACTGACTAGAATATATAACAAGGTCTTTCCCCAATCGTTTCAATTGTCTAACAAAAACATGTACTCCATCCATTCTATAAAAATAAAAAATAAAATAAATCCCATTGGACATGTGATTACAAAGAAAGTCAATGAAATGACCAATAACCCAAACGAAAACAAGTGTTGGGTGACACATGCCAACTTTCCGTCCAAAATCTAACTAAATTCTTGCTTGGACCTCAAATTGATTAAAAAAAAAAATGAAAGTTCAGACCTAAAGTGAGAAAAATGAAACTTCAGCCTCCCAAAGAATGCATGTAAATTTTGAGGCAACAAAATGACATTAACCCATTTCATTTTACTTGCTATGGAAAGGATTACTCCCTCTGTCCCACTTCAATTGATACTTATTTCCTTTTTGGTCCGTCCCACTTCAATTGATACTTCCCAAAATGGAAAGGAATCTTCACTATTTACCCCACTCATTCTCTCTCCTATTTTACTTTTTCACTCACAACATTCTCTCTCCTAACTATTCCTCCCACTCATTCTCTCTCCTATTTAATTTTTCATACTCACAACATTTACCTTTTTCTCTTTCTTACATCACTTTTCCTTAATAGTTGTGCCCTTTTTTTTGGTCTCAAATGAAGTGGGACGGAGGGAGTATATAATAATTTGGTCCCAAAACTTGACACTTTTTATTAGTTTGGTCCCTCATGAATATCTTTTATTAGTCTGGTCCCTCATGTTGACAATAATTGCCAATTTGCCCCTTATGCCCATGGAATATTTCAAAATACTAAGAATGACCTTGTACTAAAACTTGATATTTTTTAAGTTTAGCCTATTATGATGGTTTTTATTGACTTGTCTATTTCCTATGTTTTTGCTAATTTTAAACAAATGCATATTCAAAAATGCCTTGACCATTTAAATTGATGATGAGTTTCAATTTTTTCGATAAATATATATAAAAAATTGTTTTAAAATGAACGTGAATCGATTGAATGACAATGTTAATTTACAAACTTGAATTGTTTAGATTTCTCAAGTTACCTCTTTTTTGTCCGAATGAGAGGTTTTAAAATAAAAATCAAATTAACTTTACCAACATACTCCGAAAGAGTTAACCTTATGGAATTGATTAACTGAAAAAAGGGAGAAAAAACTATTAAGACTCTTTCGGAGTTAATTAACTAACTCATGGTCATTTAAAAAAGTATGTGCATTTAAAGGCTGAAAATTGACAAAACATATGAAATACGCAAACTGGCAAAATGATGCAGGAGGAACCTCAGGCGGCCGCCCCACAAAACACCAGGCGAACGCCTCAGATGGAGGTAACGAGGGGGGACTTTCTGGCTTTGAGGCGAGCGCCTCAACCAACTCCAGGCGGGCGCTTCAAGAGGAGCTAAGCACGACCAATGTTTCTGGTTTCCAGGCGTGCGCATGAAGACCAGCCAAGCGAGCGCCTCAAGGTGGATCTAGATCGGCCATGGCTACTGTCCTTCAGGCGGGCGCCTGGCCTTAGCCCAGGCGGGCGCCTCACGCCGTCCGTACTTCCTTATGTCGTTTAATTTAATTCCCTTTTTGCTGATTAATTGACTTTAAGCTTGGGGTATTTTGGGTAATTGATTTATTATTGTGTCTTAGGGTTTGGGAAATATTTAAACACTTTTAGGATAGGTTTAAACTCAACTTTTGATTAATCAATTTGAAGAGTTTTTCTCTCTTTTCCTAGTGGAATCCAGTTATCGTGTTTTAGGGTTCTTTGCTTGAAAAATTCTTGTGTTTAGTGCGCTAAACACGAATCTATCGTACTTCCATGCTGCGTCAGTTGGTATCAGAGCAGGCTTAACCTATCTTTCATCACTGATTCGTTATGGGGGATCAAGTAACAAGGGCAGATCTCGCTGAAATAACCACCGCTATCAGCTTGCGTTGCCGACAACACGTATGGCGGCGTCTACGGCCGCTCAACAGGGTCCTAACACTCGTGCTAATCGTAACCGTGGTGGCGGGAGAGACAGGGGTATTGAACAGGTCCGACGCCCTAGGAGGGTCGAAAATAGGGATGAGGAGGATTCTAGTTCCAATTTCGATGTTGAGGTTGATAGTGATGATGAACCGGAGCAGGGTGATAATCGACATCGGCAGGATTATAGGATTAAGGTTGATATCTCCTTATTCTATGGAACCATGGGAATTGAAGATTTCCTTGATTGACAGAATGACGTTGACGGTTTCTTCAAGGTTATGGAGGTGCCTACGAATAAACAGGTCAAGATGGTGGCGATCCGATTGAAGAGTACTGCTGGGATTTGGTGGGAAAAACTTATTGTTCAAAGGCGACGACAAGGGAAGGGGCCAATCAAAACCTGGAGGCGTATGAAACATTTGATTTCTGAACTATTTTTACCGGCAGATTATGAGCAGACTTTGTATAAGTTGTATCTCAATTGTGTGCAGGGTAAAAGAACAGTTGATGAGTACACTACTGAATTTCAGAGGTATACTGCACGGGTTAGAGTTGAAGAGACCGAGGATCAGAGGATTGCCCGTTACATTAATGGGTTGAAGGGTTCGATACAAGAAAAGATGGGTTTGTATCAGGTGTGGACTTTAACGGATGCTACCACTCTGGCGTTGAAAGCTGAACTTTTGGAGAAGTCAGGCGTGAAATTTTTTACCCCTTTTCGCAGGTTTCCACAGCAAGGTATTTCTGAAGCAGTAGTTGATAAAGACCCAGTTCAGTAGGCTAAGGGTACATTCAATGCTAGTAGTAGCGTAGTGAACAAGGCTCCAGCACAGAAAACAGCAAATCCGTACGCCAAGCCAACAGGGGATAAGTGTTTTTGTTGTCAAGGGCATGGTCATAGGTCGAATGTTTGCCCCACTCGGAGAACTGCTGCAGTTTTGCATGAGTACGAAGAGGAAGAGTCCGAAGTCAATGAGTATGAAGGAGTTGAGTTTGCGGAAGAGGAGTCCGATGAGAGGGTTGGGTGCATGCTTCAACAGATGTTACTTTCTTCCAAGGACGAGGGCCAACGGAAGAATCTGCTGCGAGCACACTGTTCTGTTAAGAACAAGGTATGTAACCTGATTATTGATAATGGGTGTACTGAAAATCTTGTTTTGCAGAAATTGGTTGAATTTCTAGGTTTAACAACTGAACCTCATGATAGTCCTTATAGTTTGAGGTGGGTGAACAAAGGTTCGGAACTCCGAGTAACCCGAACTTGTAGGGTCCCTATTTCCATTGGCAAACACTATAGGGAGGAAGTCGTTTGTGATGTCTTGAGTATGGATGTATGTCATATACTGCTTGGTCACCCTTGGCATTTTGACCATGATATCACTTATCAGGGTAAGGATAATGTATTGATGTTCACTTGGAATAAACATAAGATTGCTATAGCTCCTGTGTTGCGTTTTGAGAAACAGGTGGAAAAGGAGAAGCCGTTCGTGATGCTTATACAGAATGAGAAGGATCTGACAGCAGCTATTAAAGAGGTCGAGTACTTTTGTCCGATAGTGGTTAAAGGGTTGTTGGGTTCTATTAGTGTGGAGATCGGAATGCCGCGGGATATTGAAGAACTTCTTTCAGGCTTTCAGGAGTTGCTTGGTGACGAGTTGCCTAATGAACTCCCTCCTATGAGAATTAGATACTTAGAGAGCAGATTGAAGATTTGATGCGAAAGGGGTTTATCAGGGAGAGTATGAGTCCATGTGCAGTGCCTGTCCTTCTTGTGCCAAAGAATGGGAATCAGTGGCGTATGTGTGTTGATAGTAGGGCCATCAACAAGATCACCATCAAGAACAGATTTCCTATCCCTCGTCTAGAGGACATGCTTGATGATTTTTCTGGGTCTAAGGTGTTTACGAAGTTGGATTTGCGCAGTGGGTATCATCAGATTCGGATCAGACCTGGGGATGAGTGGAAGATAGCTTTCAAGGGCAAGGATGGTCTTTATGCGTGGCTAGTCATGCCCTTCGGATTGTGTAATGCCCCTGGTACATTCATGAGGTTGATGAACCAGGTATTCTGACCTTTTATTGGCTCTTTTGTAGTAGTTTACTTTGATGATATTCTGATTTATAGTAAAGATAGAACTGCGCATTTGGAACATCTTAGACAAGTGTTGCAAGTTCTGAGAGATAATCAGTTGTATATCAATCTTAAGAAGTGTATATTCTGCACCAACAAGTTACTTTTCTGGGATTTGTTGTTGGTGAGGATGGGATTCATGTTGATGAGGAGAAGGTGAAGGCGATAAGGGATCGGGCCGTGCCACACCGCCCACTGAGGCGCGTAGTTTTCATGGCTCGGGATACCTTTACAGGAGGTTTCAGGCGCGATTTCGTAACTTTTATCGCACCTATTACCGAGTGCCCGAAGAAGGGGAAGTTTCAGCCAGGCTTGGAGCAAGATCGCAGTTTTGCCCTCATCAAGGAGAAGCTTTGTACCGCACTAGTTCTGCCCTACCGCATTTTGACAAAATCTTTCAGTGGAGCGATGGATGCTGGGTGAATGGGGTCGTTCTCTTCCTAAGAAAAGCATCCCAGGTGGCTTTCTTCAACGAGAAGTCGAGCGAGGCTCGCCGTGGCGGAGTACTTATGATCAGGAATTTTATGCAGTTTTTCAGGCCTCGCGACAGTGGGAGCTTTATCTAGTTCAAAGGGAGTTTGTTCTCTTTTCTGATCATCATGCCTTGAAGTTCTTGCATAGTCAGAAAGTGATAAACAAGATCCATGCTCGCTGGGTTAGTTATTTGCAGAAATTCCCTTTCATTATTCAACACAAGTCGGGAGTTCAAAACAAAGTCGCAGATGCTTTGAGCAGGAGGGCTTCTTTGTTGATTACTTTATCGCAGGAGATTGTGGGCTTTGACTTGCTAAAAGACTTATACGAGGAGGATGCAGCTTTTATGGAGATATGGTCGAAGTGTGTGGGCAAGCATCCTAGCACAGATTTTCATGTCCGAGATGGTTTTTTGTTTAAGGGTTATCGGTTGTACATTCCTATTTCGTCCCTGCGGGAGAAACTGATTGTTCGGAGGAGCGTTATTTCGGGCCTTAGTGGACATCTGGGACGAGACAAGACTATCGCGAGTTTGGAGGAGCGTTATTTCTGGCCTCATCTGAGGAAGTAAGCGAGCTCGATTGTTCGGAGGTGTTATGTTTGTCAGGTTTCTAAAGGCCAGTCTCAAAATACTGGTCTTCACTTACCTCTAACTGTTCCTGATGATATTTGGCTAGATTTGTCCATGGATTTTGTTTTGGGCTTACCTCAGACACAACGGGGTGTGGATTCTGTATTTGTTGTGGTTGATCGGTTCTCCAAGATGTCCCATTTTATTGCTTACAAGAAGACAGCGGATGCCTCCAATATTGCGAAGTTATTCTTCAGGGAGATTGTGCGACTGCATGTAGTCCCTAGGTCCATTACCTCGGATAGGGACACCAAGTTTCTGAGTCACTTCTGGATTACTCTGTGTCGCATGTTTGACACTTCGCTGAATAGGAGTTCTACAGCACACCCGCAGACGGACGGACAGACGGAGGTCACTAACCGTACTTTAGGGAACATGATTAGGAGTGTTTGTCGGGACAAGCCGAAACAGTGGGATCTTGCATTGCCACAAGTGGAGTTTGCTTATAACAGTGCAATACATTCGGCGACAAGGAAGTCACCTTTTTCCTTGGTTTATACATCTGTCCCTAGGCATGTGGTTGATTTGGTGCCATTACCTAGCGGTCGTGGGGTGAGTCAGGCTGCTGAAAATATGGCCAAGGAGGTGTTGTGAAAATTGGGGGGATCACCTCATCCACTAGCCCATACTAGCAGTCATCAACTTGGAGAAAATAAATCAACACATGATATATGAAAGAACAAGAACACCACACACACAAGAACACAAGAATTGTTAACCCGGTTCTCCACCACCTGTGGCTACATCCGGAGGCACCAAGCCAGGATATCACTATAATAATATATGAAGGATTACAACTTTACATATGCACTCACACAGATCTAGCATAGTAACTCTCCATGAACAATCTCTCATATATATTATCTCACCTCTCCAAGAACGCACAAAAATAACACAGTCATGGCCGGGTTGTAGGATCGCCCCCATGGCTCTCCTAGGCCCCCGGCCCCCTCCTAGATACTACTTTGTGGCTCTCCTTGATATCCTAACTTTCTCCCCTTTTTAGTACAAATATTATGGTGGTAGTCACAATATATTTATAGGGATACAAAACCTATTCCTAATCAAAACCTGATTTACCCGGAGTCCTTGACATGGAAGGAGTATCACATAAATTAGGAATACTAATTTGCTACCAAATTAATTCCACTTCCAAAACTCCTCACACGCCCCTTACAGAAAAACCGTCCGCCACAATCTATTCTACTGGGCGGTCGCCCACCTCCTCTATGGGCGGTCGCCCACCTCGACAGTCCCTCCGATTTTCTGCTCCTCCATGGTTTTGATCCTCTCCTTGGTTTTGGCTCCAATCCCAACAGGAGGTGCAACCTGTCAAGGAAGCGGTCAAGGCTAAGCTAGAGACTATGGGGTTGAAAAATAAGGCGGCTGCGGACAGAAAGAAGCGGGTGAAATTCTTCCCAATTATGGTGTTCCTGCGAAAGGAGCGTTTTCCTGTTGGTACCTACAAGAAGTTGCAGCCCCGCAAGTATGGACCTTTCAAAGTGACCCGAAAGATTAATGATAATGCGTATGTGGTGGCCCTTCCCAATGATTTGAACATTTCTAATACGTTCAATGTTCTCGATATCTATGAGTACCACGAGGATGAGGTTCTTTATCCCGATGTGAACTCGGGGTCGAGTTCTTTGGAGGTGGAGGAGACTGATGCAGGAGGAGCCTCAGGTGGCCGCCCCACGAAACACCAGGCAAACGCCTCTGATGGAGGTAACGAGGGGGGACTTTCTGGCTTTGAGGCGAGCGCCCCAACCAACTCTAGGCGGGCGCTTCAAGAGGAGCTAAGCATGACCAATGTTTCTGGTTTTCAGGCGTGCGCATGAAGACCAGCCAAGCAGGTGCCTCAAGGTGGATCTAGATCGGCCATGGCTACTGTCCTTCAGGCGGGTGCCTGGCCTTAGCCCAGGCGGGCGCCTCATGCCGTCCGTACTTCCTTATGTCGTTTAATTTAATTCTGTTTTTACTGATTAATTGACTTTAAGCTTGGGGTATTTTGGAATTGATTTATTATTGTGTCTTAGGGTTTGGAAAGTATTTAAACACTTTTAGGATATGTTTAAACTCAGCTTTTGATTAATCAATTTGAAGAGTTTTTTTCTCTTTTTCTGGTGGAATCCAGTTATCGTGTTTTTGGGTTCTTTGCTTGAAGAATTCTTGTGTTTAGTGTGCTAAACACGAATCTATCGTGCTTCCGTGCTGCGTCACAAAAAGCCATTACGGCAGACGAAGTAACAAAAATAAAAAAAATCATGTGGGACCAAAATAATAAAACTAGAAAGTTTAGGGATCAAACAATTACTTAATCCAGATATAGTTTAGGTATTTTTTAATGTTCCAACGATGGAAGGGGAAAACTTGCAAAAAAAATATCAACACGAGGGACCGTACTAATAAAAAGTGTCAACTTTAGGGACCAAATTATTATTTAATCATTATGGAAGCAGCTAATCATTCCACTATTTTTTTTAGGAATACACACTTTAAAGAAAGTGCACGATGAAAGGAATAAGAAAAGAAAATTACATACCTCTTGTGAACGTCTCCGCCAATAAGTATCACAGTATCAAGTGCTTCTTTCCATTCTTCAACCTTGTCTTTCCGTTGGGTCGTGTAATGCTTTTGGAGTCCTTGGCCAAACTTGCTTTCTGGATCAGTAAGATCATCTGGTTCTACATCATAAAATATTGGTCTAATCATGTAGCCTTTATATGTCTTTTCCCGTTCCAGAATGAGGAGAAGCTCATCTAGACAATATTCCGATTCACCGTAATGTTCAGAGAATATAGTTATCGCACCAACCGAGTTACTGATCGCACTTTCTATTTCATCCAAAAATCTTTTTGTTTTGCGGGAGTTCCTTTCATCAAAGAATGTGCTTATATTTGCCTTTTCCAAACTAGTGTGGAAGACACCAGCAACTGTATAACGAATTTCTTTGGAACCTCTAAAGTTCAAGAATATATCATATTTCTTTGGCTCATCTGTATGTTGAAGACATTTAAGATAATTAGAAACAAAAATTCAGTGAAGTCTGTCTGTGCAACAAAAGAGAAAATTACCCACTTGCTTCTTAGCCTTTGAATATATTTTATGTTGAAAAACTAATGTATCTATGAACAATAAGAATGTCTTGGGAGGAATAATATTGATGAAAAACCTTCTGTATTCATGTACTATAGTTGAGTTATTGTAATGTTGAGCATCCAATCCAAGAAGCAAAAAACACTTCGTAAAAGAGAGTGAGTTGAAGCTAATCTGGCATCAAAGCCATAAATATTTCAATCTTTGATGGAAAACACCACGAGTATTAGCCAAATGCAAACATTCTTTGAGCCTGTGGATGATTGATGGAGAGCTACAAAGAAGATGAAGAATATGCCAAGTTGCATAAAGAGTTCAAAAGAAAATTGCAACGACACATCGATATATTCAATGATTAGCAAACAAAGACAAATTTAAGACAATTGATGGAAGAGAACCTGGAACCGCCATGACTATTGCTACAAATGCCACCGCCACCACCACCGCAGCCAAAATCTTGAGTTGGAACCATCCACAACCTGCAAAACATTTTACCCAAGGTGAGGCCTTTTGTTATTTGGGGGATACATGATTTTCCATTTAAGGTTTTTTCCGTATTAACATATAATGAATTATTTGTCCATTATATGATAGAAGACACTAAAGATTATCACTAAACCCTCAATATCTTTATAAATTGAAGATAATAGAAGACATTAATTTTCATTTCTTCTTAACCTAGAATAATTGTCCATTATGTATAAATTACAAACCATATGATGAATTAATTGATGACACTTTGCAATGAGATAAAATGATCCAACACTTTTCAAATAATGAACAATGTCTTAGGCAAGTTTGCCCTTATAAGATTTCAAGAATTACAAAAAAAAAAACATTGCTTAACTAACCTACTTTTTATCTAGTTGACTTATGAATAGTGTTTTGGACAATTATGTCCTCAACCCACTTGAATTGTTTACCCATTTTGTATTGGTTTCTTAATAATAAGTATGCAAAGTCAAAGAGTGAACCTTAAATTGGGACGGAGGGAGTATTGTTTACTAAGATTGACAATCATTTCAATCGAAACTGAAAACTAGTATCCAAGAGTACGAGAGAGGCTTACGTGAGTTGTTGGAATTTGAACTCTGTCTCTGGGCGTGGAACTGCCTCAATCTAAAGTGAGTAGGGATTTGCATGGCTAGGAAGCGAGCTAACAGAAGTATGTTGAAGACGAGGAGGATCATCAACATGATCATGCCGGCGAACTCACTGGGAGAGTTGGGAAACTTAGGGTTGTCGAATTCCGTGGCAACCATGAGAACAACCAACATCAAACCCACAGTTATGCAGTATGCCACGAACGTCGCTTGCACTGATCTCCGTGAATTTGAATATGTATATATACTTAAATAACGCCACTTCGTCTCATAGAGCTGTGACTTCACAGCATCTGTAACGAACCCTCTTAATGCATATTCGCGTTGCTGCAGACGAAATAGTATGTCAAGACCATGGTCGCCATATAGGAATCTGAGAAGTAGTTTGACTTCCTTCAACAGATGGAGAAGCCGAGGCATATCAATTGGAGGTTGGGAGAAATTATCGGCACCAGCAGTTGATGATTCGCTTGACTGCTGCTGCCTACTACTGTAAAATCCTGTTTCAAGGGATTCTAAAATTATTTTAATTTTCTCGAAAACAGGATTTGCCCAACAGAATACTTCATTTCTGATCCTGGAGAGTAGGTATCTTAACAACCCCTCCGTCACCACTTCATCCGCCACTGCAATTAACGTAGTACTAGCTAGTTAGTAAATAAACGTTATTTCAAAATATAAACACGACCTCAATCCCAAAATAAATGGGGACTGAACTGATCTGTTGAGCCTATTTGATTAATTAAAATTAGGTATATATGTACCTACCTGCCGGATTTGACCGAGCCAACTTGTCCAGCTCCTCATTCACGTAATCCGCATAGAGATCCATGAGCCTTTCTTGTATGATCTCCAGGTCCTTCTTGAAGGAAATAGCAGGCATAGATGATGATGATATTTCGATCCCAAGCCAAAGGCAAATGCTGGCATTGAGGGTTCCAACCTTGGACAAAGGTGCCGGCCGTTCGATTCCAAGGAGCTGGCGAATGCGGTCTTCGACTTGTGTCAACAGAGGGAGAAACTTGTTAATCATGAAAGTATGACGAGATGATTCTATCTCTGACAGCTTCATATCTTCGACCATTGGTTCCATGGAACGCACAGTTTTTTGAAGGTCTTCCCAGGAGGAACGAAAAAAAGGTGCTACTGATGATTTCAATATTGCTTCCATTATCTGATTTTTTACATTAGCATATCTGCTGACAAGCTCTATGCGTCTATCCTCCTCTGCCATCTAAGCTCACTCTGCCCCTCCCTAGTAACCTTACCAGCAAAGGGCTGCATCAACCAGAATCCCTCTTGTTTGAATGCTCTTTGTCAAAGCCTCGTTTGTTTGCTTAATCAATTTGCAGAAGAAAAAGAAACTGCTATGTTGACTTGAAGCGAAGTGTAATTAATTCTAACATTTACTCACGTCCCAACAACCCACGTTATGTTCCTGAGCTTCCTCTTCAATGTCCATCCTGCTGCGAACAGATACAATTCTCTCTCCAATCAGTTTGTCGGTGAGAATTGATCCTACGGCCACGCCCATTGAGAGGTTTTTTTCCTCCTTCCGTCTCTCCCACAGTCGATCTTTACTCCGCTATTCACAACGGAGATAGAACGATCACCCCAACATTCTCTGTTTCGGCATAAATAATAATAATTATTTTTATTATTTATAATTAAAAAAATGCTTCATACTTAATTAATTTTTTTAATTGCAATTAAATAAATACAAAAAATAACGATAATTTTTATTTAAAAAATACTTCATGTGAAAAATGAAGGATAATTGAGAAATTTATATTGAAAAGATAGTGTTTTTTTTTTTTCTGTGTTCAAATAAAATGAAAGAGGACTCTATTTATAGAGAAAAAAATTATGAATTTTGGTGTTAAAAAATTATTTGTTATTAAAGTGAGTATCTCCTCAAATTTAGGTGTTCATGTTTAGTTCTCCAGAACATTACAATTATTATCTCTGTTTCCGACCAGAGTGTGTAAACATGTTCAATTTGTTATTGATATGTTAGTATTATCTATGCCGAAACAATAACAAAATTTAGAAGCACAAAAAATATTTAAATTCTTATAAAATAATAATCAAATTTTAATTAAGTTAATCATGTGTACACATTAGTCCGAGAATCGAAGATAGTATAATTTATCTATTTATTATGATGCGAAGAATAAAATAAATAGATTTTTTTATAACATAATCTTGTAAAATAAAATAATATTGGACTATAAAATAAATACTTGGTGACATGCACACGTTGCTTTGACAACAAATTCAACAATTATATACATTTGGGACGTGTCCCAAAGCCTACCACTTGGAACATCACCTAAAAACGAGTGGACACATCCCTGTTAGAGTTTCCACCAATTCTTATCCTAGCCCGGATGCATCTGAAGAGCTTCAAGTTGCTCTAGCCGCCTATCTAGCCCTGTTCGTGATCGAGAGGGTGCAATCGGTCTTTGACGTGAGCACGATCATCAACAACGAGCCGTTGCTGATTTTCTCAAGGGTGGCCCCTCAGAGGGAGGGTTGCTACTATGCTCCTGGGGTGGCCATTGGGCTCCAACTTCGTGATCCCGATTGGAGGGTTCACGAATTTTATGACTTTGATGCAAACTGCAGGACGTGCATGATGGGCGCGGTCTGTGAACCTCCATAATGGTTCTGTCTCTTTTCTGTCTTTGTTTGAACTGCTCTATATTTGCTTTTCATTTTTCTGATCTGCGATCTAATCACTTTCTTTTTTATTTAAGAGTAGACCCAGCACAATACTCCTGAGATGCCCCCAAACTTTCCACCGCCCAAATGAAGGCAAACAAAGCCGGCCAAGAGGCTAAAGAGGAAGTGGTCAGGCAAGCGGCCTTGGGCAAGGTAGCTGTTGTGGGTGTTTCTCTGCCCGTCACGGACAAAAATTCGGGTGCCCTGCTGGCTGGGGTCAAGGGAATTCCTCAGATTAAGGATCTGCCTCAGTCCCCCAAAGGACCTGTGCCGCCGCCTGCTCGCGGTCCCAGTCCTTCTGATCGTGCTTCTGACAGTACAATTTCCACCGGTCATACTGACCGCTCGAGGAAGAGGTCTCCCTCTGAGACTGAACCGGCGGACAGGGAGAGGGTTGACAGGAAGCAAGGCTCCGAAGTGGCTCCTCCCCCAACTTCCTCTTCATCGGGAAGAGGGAGAACTATCTGATCCAGCTCTTATCCAGTGCTTCCCAATGAAGCTTGTGAGGCTGACTGGGGCTTGAGCGATAAGCTCGGAAAAGTGCCTCCGGTCCAAGGGGTGGACCCTTACAACCGTGGGTGCTACAACTCTGTAATAGAGCAAGGGGCTTTGAATAAGGTCTACGCCCCAAGTTTCTACTCGAGCGTGGCGTTCAAGATGAACTCTGCTGCCCTGTCCGGAGATCTTGGCTTTATGGCCATTGAGGTACCTTCTCTTCTAATTTTTTAATGTTGAATCTCTATTTCTCGTGGCCGCAGCTTGCTAACTGACTTTCCTTTATGCTTGCAGATGGCCAGCAAGTCTGTGAGGCTTCGGGAGATCAACAACGAGCAGGCCAACATCCTGTCCGATCAATCCAAGGTTTTGGCTGAAAAGGCCAAGGCTTTGGGGAAAGCCAAGGGGAAAGTCAAGGCTCTGACAGAGTCCATGGCCCAGAAGGTGACCGATCTGAAGGAATTTATTGGTCGGCTTAATGCGGCTAACAAATCTTTGGATAAGGCCAAGGGGACGCGGGATGAGCTCCGCGGGCAGAAGGAGGCGCTTGAGAAGAGGAATACTGAGCTGGCGAACAAGCTAGAATCCACTAAGCAGTAAGTCCTTAAAATGGAGGCTACTGTGGATAAGATGTCTGACGAGCTGCTTCCCCCTGAGAAGTTCCAACTGGAGAAGGATGCCCTCTTGGCCGCTGCTCGCAAAGAAGGAGAAGAGGAGTATAAAAACTCCCAGGAGTGCAAGAATGAGCTGATGGCGGAGGCCACCACTCAATATGAGCTTGGCTACGAGACGCAACTAAGGAACTTTGCTGCTACAGGAAAGTTCACTGCGGAGCAATTGGCCATACTAGGCTCTTTGATCTCCTCAGTTGCAGCATGCTTGCCCGAGCATGCATTCGTTCCTCTGGCTCAAGAGGAGATAGACAACCTAGATCTTGTAGCAGCCTCTTCCTTGCCTTCGGTTGCCGCGGTCACCACTCCTAGCCTAATAGTTCAACTTGATATTTTAAGATTTGGTCAGGAGGAGGGGTTATCATAGGAAGCTGCCACTGCTCGCCTGTTTCCCAACGGGCCTGCGGTCAGTAGAGCTGTCAAAATCGAGCTCGGCCCATAGGCCCGATCCAGCATACCCGATTTTTTAAGGGCCCGTGCCTCAAATTAGATGGCCCGAAAAAAATCGGGCCTCTTTGGCCCGGCCCGGTAGGCCCGTGAACTCATGCGGCTCGAATATAAAAAGCCCAGAAAAGCCCGGTTCGGCCCGACCAAACAGTTGGGAACCCTTCCAAGCCTTTATACACGAGCCATCCCAAACTCTTTGTGCTCTAGAATCAGCTTTCATTTTTTAATTTTATCCAAGTATTGCTTTATACGGGTTTCGTTTGTCTCAAATATAAATGGAATCCCCGTTACCTGCGAATAAGCAAGATTAAGACCACATTAAGAACTTTGCTCTTTCAAGAAAATGCATCCCCCACTACCAGAAAAACATGTTTTAGCAGCGGAAATTTCCGCCGCTATAGTAAAAATTCCGTCGCTAAAGTCAATCACCAACGGAAAAATTCCGTTGATTGTCCGCCACTATCAGCGCGCCGCAATGGTCCGACGGACGAAATTCCGTCGGTATACACCGACGGAAATAATATTCCATCAGTGATCTTTTGATATCAGCGATGGAAATTTCCGCCGCTGAATTAATTTTTATTTAAATATTTATTTCAGTGACGAAATATTCCGTCGCTGAAATAAATATTTAAACAAAATGAATTAATTCAGCGACGAAAATATTCCATCGCTTAAATAAATATTTAAATAAAATGAATTAATTCAGTGGCGAAAATTTCCATCGCTGAGTTAATTTAATTTAATTATTTTTTTAATTTCACCGGCAGAATATTCTGTCACTGAAATAAAAATTTAATTAAATTAAATTAATTCAGAGACGAAAATTTCCGGCGCTATTTTAATTTAATTTAAATAAATTTTTATTCCAGCGACGGAATAATCCCCGGTAAAATAAAATTTTAATTAAATTAAATTAAAATAAATTGACACAGTGGCGGAAATTTCCGTCGCTGGAATAAAAATTTAATTAAAATTAATTAATACAGCGATGGAAATATTCGTCGCTGAAAATGCAATAAAATAAAAAAAAATTTAAAATATCAATTAACCAATTTTTTTTGTACCTGATATAACAATTAATTTGATAAAACTAAAACTATAAATCTAAAAACTAAATATCACAGTACCAAATCGATGTGGGGGGGGGGGGGGCTGGGGCTCCCGCGAGTACCAAATCGGTGGGGAGGTGGGGAGGGGACATCCCAGTACCCAAAATGTTATTACAAACAAATATCACAAATGTTATTATAAAAAGTATAAAATAGTACGAAATCAACTCGGGGGGGGGGGATTGGGGAGGCTGGAAATTATTACCCTGCTGCTGCAGATTCTGCATTTGGGCCATCAACATCGCAAATTTCCGATCATTCTCCGCCTGATGCTGCGTCTGAGCCTCCAAAAGGCTCCAAAAGCTGTGCCCTAACCATAGCAGATACGCGTCTCTCCTCAGCCACCTCAGCCTCCAGAGTATCGATCCTCGAAGCATACCGAGTATCGGGCGTGAAAACATTTGGCCGACGGCCGGTCGACGTCGATGGGCATTGCAGCCCGTAATCCCCCATCCCTAACACTCGGTCTCCTCTCTTTGGATGTCCATCCGAGGTGACTGGGCGCCAAACTTCAGGCACGAAAGGAAGGGGTTGGCCGGGAGGAGTACCTTCGGGAACAACGGCGGCTTGATATGTACTCTGTCAAAATAAAATAAATAAATATAATCATATACACAATGTACATAAATAAATTTACATATTAAAAATCAAGTCATTTAATGATAATTTACTTACAAAGGCCAATGTAGAGCGATCGTTAACCCATTGTGGAGGTTGATCGGAGGATGCAGGAGGTCGAACATGGGTGCTAACGAAAACATCCAAAAAACTGACATCCTGGCCATGTTCATTTTCCTATAAATAAAAGAATCGAGATTATTATTTTGAATTGGTATAAATGCTAGCTTCCCATATTATCCTTGTGATAAAAAAATGTTCTCTTTAATCACTAAAGTTGTGAGTATAATATTTACTTTCATTAGGATTTAGGGGTAATCTTAGAAAAGAAAACATACACTATATTTTCACTAAAATCATAGATTTCATAGCATCAACATGGCTCCCAGCTAACATACGTACATAAAATTATTTAAAATCATCCATCACTACATTTAAACTAACACCCCATGTATTTCGTATCATTTACACTAACACCCACAAATAACGTGCATACAACCGTCCTGTTTGCTTTCATGTCAATTAAATTAAAACCATGGATTTCATAGCATCAACTTGGCTCCCAGCTAACATACGTACATAAACTGATTTAAAAGTATGCATACACTACATTTAAACTAACACCCCATGTATTTCTTATCATTTACACTAACACCCACCAACAACGTGCATACAACCGTCCTGTTTGGTTTCAAAGTCAATTAATCTAAAACCATGGATTTCATAACATCAAAATGGCTCCCCAGCTAACATACGTATATAAAACGATTTCAAAGCATGCATACACTACATTTAAACTAACATACATACCATACGGTAGTGATGCTCGCCGACTGGTATCGTCCCCATCGTATGCTTTGTCGCCGACCCCGAGAATCCTGCTCTATTTGCCCGAGCCTATTGGGCGATAGCTATCGCCCCATCCGACGACCAATGTTTGCAAAAGCTACGAAACACCTCCTCGGTCATCCAAGGAGGTGTCGCGGGCGCTAATCCCGCCGCCAGCCGCTGAATATAAAATTTAGACTTCGTGGCACCTATAAATATATGAATATCTCGTAAATATATAATGATAACATTATAAAATTAAAAGAGTAAAATCATTGTTAATTAAACTAATTAAGGATAGATAAATATGTTACCAATATGATCCCGAAATAACTTCTGACACTATTTCGTGAAAACAAATTTAACCGACGCCTCGTCGATATCCGGCGTCCATGTAAATTTCAACTGCAACTTATAATGATAACATTATAAAACTAAAAGAGTATAATCATTATTAATTTTAACATTTTAATAACAAACTAACATTTAAGTTCTAAATAAAAACCATTAACAAATTACCTTAAACTCCTCCCAAGCATTCTCCTTCTCCTCCCGTGGCAATGATTTCCAGTTCCTCCCGTGGCAATGATTTCCAGTTAGGCCAAAACTCTGGCATGACCCGAGACCGCCAATACTGCCCAATCCTTATCCCGGGGGTAGGGTATGCACTTATAAACCTACCAAGTATATTTATACAATAACATTTTAACTTAAATAATGAATTATATATAAAACAAAAAGGAACCAACTTATATCAAATTAATGAAGAGTTACTTACTGTGCATAATTTGACGATATCCGGAGAAACGTCCTCCCCTCAGAATCGACAGGAGTAGGACTATGAGTAGTATCGGCCCCAGAGGTGGAGCTGTTCATTTGTTCAAACAAATGTTCCTATGATTCAACCTCCTATCCCAGTGGAAGGATTTAAAATGGAGGATAATACTAATGAGTTTGTAAAAATTTTAGAACAAAAGTTGAGAGATTTAAATCTCGGTGTCCTTTCTAAAGAAGGAACATCAAATCAAAATGAGTCTTCTGAAAATGATGAGACTGAGATTGAGATTCAATCCAATTCCTCAGAAGGAAATGAGGAGATTAATCAATTAACCAATATATTTGCTAATTTAAACACTAATAATAATATTAGTGAATTAAATCCAATTTATGCTCCTAAACCTCTTGATAAATATTACTATCAAAGACCCTCGCCTCAAGATCTTCTTTTTGAAGAACCTGAGCCGTTCAGATTTTTAGGAAGTCTAAATTATATTTCAGACTACTATGCTAATTTGGCTAAAGATGCAACTATATTGTATTCTAGATTAAAAAAGAATACTAAACCCTGGACTGAAGAGCATACTCAAGCAGTTAGGATAATTAAATCTAAGGTTAAATGTTTACCTTGCTTATCATTGGCAAATCCAAATTATTTTAAAATAGTAGAAACGGATGCTTCCGACATAGGTTATGGAGGTATTTTAAATCCTGAGAATTCGAAAGAAATGTTAGTCAGATTTACTTCGGGAAAATGGAATCCCACTCAGTTGAAATACTCAACTATTAAGAAAGAAATGCTTTCTGTAATTAAATGTATTTCAAAATTTCAAGATGATTTATTAAATCAAAAATTTTTACTGAGAATTGATTGTAGCTCAGTAAAGTCTATTATTGAAAAAGATGTGAAAAATCTTGTGGCAAAGCAAATTTTTGCAGGATGGCAAGCTCAATTATCTGCCTTTGAATTTGATATTCAATACATAAAAGGAGAAAATAATTCTCTTGCTGACTATTTAACGAGAGAATTTTTACAGGGAAAATGACCAACTTGGAGAGGGAGATGCAGGAGAGTGTGTGTGTGTTGTGAAAGAGAGAGTGTATGAAAGAAAATTCTTTCTATTGAGTAAATGGAAGCGTACTTACAACTGAATATAAGCTCTCCTTATATAGGTGGAGAGGGGATCCTATTACAGACACTTGTCCATTTTGGACATCACTCCTTTACAAAAGTAATAAAACAAACAACTTTTTGACTAACAAAGGAAAACAAAAGCTAAAAGTAACGGTCCATATTGAAGCCGGGTACACTCTGGGCCCCATCGACACTATCAATAATGACCTTCAAACAAGAAAACAAAATACTTTACTTTACTTTAATAAAGCAAGATTCTTGCTGTCTAAAGCAACCATTATTGCTAAAAAGTCCATTGTCTTCATTTGCCGACATAATTGAGTGCGGTCTTTGCTGTCACTCATCCAGTGATATTACGGAGAAGCTTGATCTGTACAAGCATGTGATATAAGTGTATCCTTCTCCTTTTTGACCTTAATAATTCATGTAGTAAAAATTTCTAAATGGGTCGATATTTCCGGAACTACCCTTCTACTCTTTTCTTCATTTATTTCTTCTTCAAGCTCCTTAACTTCCTTTAGGAGCTTTCTTTTTAATTTATTAAATTCATCAAAAGATTGTTTGACTGGATTGCTAGCCATAACTTCTCAATCTTTTGCTGGAGATTTCCCCTTTGCTGAAGCCTTAGCTTGTTGTGAAATTGCCTCTATTAGAGAGTCCCAAATATCTTCTTGAGTGAGTTCAGGCTGAGCTTCTCCTGCCAGACAATTGAACGAATTAATAGAGTCAAGTGACCCATGTGATGACACTATTTTCATAGAATCATCATCCTTTGTCCTTTGATTAGGAAATGCTGAGAGAAATTGACTCTTCATATGATCCAAAACCTTCACCATAATTTTCTCTTCGGATTCTTTTGGATATTTTCTCTGGAAATAGACTTTTAGGCTACTCATTGAGCCTGGCTGAGTAGAATATCCTAAAAATTTCGTTTAATTGGTATTCTCCACGTACTTGGTTCACGATCAATTGGGAATCACAAAAAGCTGCAATTTTGTTGGCTCCAAAACACTTGGCATATTCAATGGCTGCTATAAGTGCTTCGTACTCCGCTTGATTGTTTGATGCTTGGAACTTGAATCTTAACACTTATTCAAAGACTCTTCCGCTTTCTGGTTCGACGAGAACGATCCCTGCCCCACTCAGATTTCTAGTTGCCGACCCGTCTGAATAGATCTTCCAACATCCCATAGGCAAAACTAACTCCACTGGCTGATCGCTGACCTCCTTTCCCTTGCTCGCTTTCTGCGTCGGCCTTTGATCGTCGTCAATGGTGAACGACGTTTCAACTAGGAAGTCTGTCGGGCCTGTGCTTGCAAAGCCTTTCTTGCCACATAACGAATATCAAATTCCGTCAGCTCAATGCTCCAATTGAGTAGACGACCGGAGCTTTCAGGGCGGTGCAATATCTTGCGCAGTGGGGCGTCGGTGTAAACAACGATGGGATGAGCAGAGAAGTAAGCTCGTAGCTTTCGTGCTGTGATGACGAGAGCATAAGCGATCTTCTCCGCGTTGAAATAGCGGGTTTCCACATTCGTTAAAGCTTTACTAACATAGTAAACTGGCCTCTGTGTTCCACCCTCCTCCCTAACCAACACCGCGGCGACGGCCTTGTCACTTGCTGAGAGATAAACGTAGAGATCTTCTCCTGCGACGGGGCTTTGGAGGAGGGGTGGGGAGCCAAGATACTCTTTTAGCTGTTTAAATGACTGGGAACACTCTTCTTTCCATTTGAAATCCTTAGCACCTCGGAGAGCCTTGAAAAAGGGAAGCGACCTCTCGGCAGACTTGGCGATGAAACGACCTAAGGCCGCTACTCGTCCATTTAGGCGTTGAACCTCCTTGATGCTTGTAGGCTCAGCCATGTCAATCAAAGCCTTGATTTTTTCGGGATTGGCTTCGATTCCCCGTAGTGAGAGCATAAACCCCAGAAATTTTCCTGCAGCAACTCCGAAGACGCACTTAGCTGGGTTGAGGACCATATCATTAGCTCGTAGATTGGTGAAAGTCTGCTGGAGGTCGTCGACGTGCTTCCTCTTCTTGGACTTGACAACCATGTCGTCAACGTATGCCTCTAGGTTGTCGCCAATCTGATCTTTGAACACCTTGTTGATCATACTTTGGTATGTGGCCCCGGCATTTTTGAGACCAAAGGGCATCTTCGTGTAACAGTAAGTTCCCCCTGCAGCCTGAAAGGCCGTCTTCGGAATATCCTCTTTGGCCATCTTTATTTGGTGATAGCCAGAGTATGCGTCGAGAAAGCTCAGAGTTGTATGTCCGGCCACAGAATCGACGAGCTTGTCGATTCTTGGCAAGGGATAACTATCCTTGGGGCATGCCAGGTTTAGATCGGTAAAATCGACACATAGCCTCCACTTCCCATTTGGTTTTTTCACTAGAACCACATTAGCCAACCAAGTCGTGAACCCAGCGTTCACAATAATTCCAGCGCTCAGCAACTTCTCAATTTCTTGTTTTATAGCAACCTCTTTTTCGGATGAAAAAACTCGGCACCTTTGTTCTTTGAACTTCATGGTAGGGTTCACTCCAAGCCTATGAACTGCCACGTCTTCTCTAATTCCCTTCATATCTTCCACTTTCCAGGCAAAAACATCGAGGTTCTGTTTGAGTAGGGAGATTATCTCTTCCCTCTCCTCAGTGCATAACTGAGACCCCAGTTTGATTTTCTGCTCTGGATAGTCAGGGTTAATGACTAGTTCAACTAGCTCGTCGGCTGGCTTCATCTCAGGGGCGTCGTCTCTAAAGTCCATGGATTCAATGACGATCTCTTTAATTTTTCTTCTTGCTTCAGGTGTCAGATCTGGTACCTCGTCGTCAATCAACCTATCCAGCTCGGCCCCCGATTCTCGGGCGACCAAAAGTTGTGGCACCGCAGCTTGGTCGTCCATGAATACCTCAGCAAAGATCTCTGGATCGTCTGCGCACTTGATTGTCGAGATGCTGGCGTATGAGGTCGTCGTTTGTTTGACAGATTTGGAGAGCTTCACAATGTGGTCTGGATCGTCGATTTCAATGGTCCGCTTTGCCTTCAGCACGTGCTCTAGGAATTCTGGGGCCGTCCCCAACATACATCCTAGTCCAGCACGTGAAGGAAATTTGACTAGTTGATGGGGAACTGAGGCGACAATCCCCAAAGTGGCTTGACCAGGTTGGCCAAGAATTTCATGGTAGTCACTGACGACGACGATCCCCAAAGTGGCTTGACCAGGTCAGCCTCGGCGACAGCGTATGCTTTGGCATAAAGGTCTTTTCGGGACTTGACTGGGTGGACTTGTAGCTCGTAGTCCAGAGTAGAGGAAACAACACCGTGTCTGAAACAATTTATAATTTCCCTGTCAGTCAGGTCTTCATCAATTTGGTCAACCAATTTCTTAAATCTTTTGAAATAGCTCATAGAGCTTTCACTGGCTCCTTGTGAAATGTTACTGAGATCGTTGACTGTTTTACGACGCTCTCCCGCCGTTACAAACCTTCCCAAAAACCTTTTTCGCATTTGTTTCCACGACTCAATACTTCCCTTGGGTAGGCTTCTGAACCATCTTAAAGCAGCGTCAATTAATGTGCTTGTAAGGGCCTTACACATGACGTCGTCATGGCCTGAAGCCCTTGCCACTACGTACATCTGTGCCTCAAGGTGTTGTATGTGGTCAATGGCGCTGGTAGAGCCGTCGTATTGCTTCAGGTCGGGAAGCTTAAAGCCTGGCTCTGGGGGTCCTGTTTCTAACATCAAGGGTGCCAAGGGATTCATAGTGCCGCCATCATCTTCTGAGTCGTCGCTATCCATCTTATTTCTTTTGTTAGTCAACTCCTCCACCTGACGCTTCAGCCTTAGGAACTCTCTCATATCAACTTCTCCTGCTGGGCCGGCTGGGGGGATCCTATCTTGACGAGGCCCCCGGGCAACGATATTGGATCGTTGCCTCTCTGGGGGAGCGAGACGTCGTGAGATGGATCTCTCCCCTCCATAGCTCGGCGACGGAGATGGTCTGTACGATCTGGATGCCTCTCGTTCGTGACGGGGGGGAGTTCGTGTTCTCTCCCTATAGCTCGGCGCCCGTTCGTTTCTCAACGAGGGTGTCCGTAGACGACCTTGAATCACTTGGTTCTGATTTGCTTCTGGATTTTCAACTGCCATGATTCTACGAGCGTCTATCTCTCCCTCTCGTCGTTGTTGGGAGGGAGCTCCTTCACTACGGCGTTGATTAATGTGGTCTCTGAGGTCAATTTGGGGTACCACTCGTTCTTCTCCAGTGACGACGTCATCTCGACGGCCCTCTCTCCTCCGGTTTCTTCTTCTTCCAGACGAGACAGTATGATGGGACGCCTGTGGGGCTTGTGGCGCCGCCATTTGGATGAGCTCGTCCTGGATTTGCAGGAATTCTTTCAGGGCATTTGATCTCTCGACGAGGAAAGCGGCTCTGTCAAGGTGTGGGTTAGATGGGCCTCCCACACGACGTTCAGCAGCTACCTCAGGTCTCCTTTCCAGAGGAGGTCGTCGCTGCCTCTCTGGAGCTTGTCTCTTCTCTCTCCTCCTAGCTGTTTGAAGGCCTGTGTCATCAACCACCCCTTGTGACCTGGTAACCCTTAGATTAGGGTTCCTAGGTGGAGAGGGTGGTCTAGGGTTTTCTTGTTGAGGAGGAGGTACACCCTCATCTCCGGTAGACTTGCTGGCCGTGTGACCATCTGAAATTACCCGATCTTTTTCGCGCGCGGGGCGGCGGAAAAGGCGGTTGTCTTTCGCGGGGGGTTGGTGTCTGAGACCTCGCTTCACGGGAAGGAGCAGAATGAGGAGTCGCCACGCGGTTTTGTATTTTGAGCCCAAACGTTGAGAAACGGCTATTGCGAAAAGGTGTCGTTTTTATTGGTAGCAAAAACATAGGAAAAGGCTTTGAAAACGGGGATCATTTTTATTGGCAGCAAAAACGAGTAAAAAGCTTTTTAGTACCAGAGATTGTTAGGTTCGGAGGTCACGTTACGTTTCGGGTAGAGTATTACGAGATCGCCCGAAACGCCTCGCATGACGAGTCTTTCTACCTTTCTCGAAATCGTGTGTGTGTGTGTGTGTGTGTCTTTTGAAATGGGGGCTTGAATGACAAGCTTAATCTTGGTTTGAGTGACAAACGTTGATTAGGTGACTTTGTTTGAAAAGACGAGCGTTTGAATGACAAACGTCGGTTTTGAGTTTGAAATGAGCGTTTGCGTGGCAAACGTCGATTTTGAGTTGAAATGAGCGTTTGCGTGGCAAACGTCGACTTTGAGTTGAAATGAGCGTTTGCGTGGCAAACGTCGATTTTGAGTTGAAATGAGCGTTTGCGTGGCAAACGTCGATTTTGAGTTGAAATGAGCGTTTGCGTGGCAAACGTCGATTTTGAACCGTACGAGTCATTGTTAACGATTTTTACGAGAAAAATGCGTATTAAATGATTTTAAGTGTCAAATGGCGGCTTTGAGTTTGAAGACGAGCGTTCGGAGGCCGAACGTCATTTCGCGCGTTTTGAAAGAGAGTTCGACGGACGAACTCCGGTTTTGAACCGGGCATTACATTGTTAACGATTTTTACGGGAAAATGCGTATTAAATGATATGCGATCAACGAATCGGGTTGCGACTCGGACTTTTGAAAAGTAAATACTATCACAATCCAAACGGATCGGACTTGTAAATGACAGTATTTAAAGCGGTGTCAACGGAATCAAACGATCCGGAATTGTAAATGACGATCAACGAGGCCAAACGGCTCGGAAGTGTAAATGACGATCAACGAGGCCAAACGGCTCGGAATTGTAAATGACGATCAACGAGGCCAAACGGCTCGGAATTGTAAATGACGATCAACGAGGCCAAACGGCTCGGAATTGTAAATGACGTGAAAGTAAACGGAACGGGTCGGAACGCCGTTTTAACCCGTGATTACTTCTCTTACGGAAAGAGAAGAGGATCGAGGGGCTAAAACGTATCGGACCCCGTTAGACGGAGGCGTCTACATTTTGACAATGACGTTCGAAACAGTTATAGCGACTGGCGCGTAAACCGAGACGAAACGGAAGATTCAGAGAGAGGGAGTTGTACCTATGGCTAGGGTCGACTCCTTTGGCTCGGGAGGTGTGCACGGGACACGGAAAGTTATTCGAAAGGTTGTTTCGAAGTTGTAGGGTGCGTATTTGATCGAAATACGAAGGTTTCACGCGAATCGAGACAAAACGGGAGCTCGGGAGGGGTGGAAACCAGTTTGGACCGTGGGGTATGTGATTTTTGGTATCAAAATCCTCTTCTTTGCCTTTGACAAAGAACTTCTATTTATAGGGTGAAAATTGCGTAGGAGTCCCACGACTTGGACCGAATTTCGTGGGTTTTGGGAATTTTGGAAATGCGGGGACTTCTTTGGCAATTTCGGGAAAATTGCACGCTGAGTCCGGCCGGACTTGGCTTGCAAACTAGGGGTATTTTGGTCTTTGGCCTTGATTTGTGATTGACGAGTGACTAGAGGGAGGTGGCATGCGGGACACGTGTCCCGTGACTCACCGTAAGTGTGGGAGTTCGTTCCCCGGTCCCGGTTTTGTCCGCTTTTTAAAATAACAACCGGAAATGTCCGAAACGCCCCCCGAAAGTGCCGGAAAATGCGTTTTCGGGGAAAGCCATACTTTTACGTGAGATGTCACGTGCTAAGTACGGTTCGACATCGGGATGCACGGGGGCCTCCCGAGACGTCTCGTTGGCACAAAGAACGGGGAGTTTAACGAGTTCCGGTTAACTGGAGCGGGCCGCTAACGGATTTCGGTTAACTTTCTGACGGATTTGGACAATCCGGATTTGGCTACTTACAGTTAGCTCCTCAGCGACATCTCCTCCGAAGGAGGTGGGGTCGTTGAAAAAGATAAGGATCCAAATCGGGATGCCTTACTTTGAAGGAGACACAGGCGGTCACCGGCCGGACCCTTAGCGAAAAGGATTCCTACGTATCCCGAGCGGAAATCAAGCCGATCGTAGTTCGAAAAGGGGCAAGGACCGCGCATGGGGACCTTGACTCCGAGCGAGACCGTTAGGAGGCGTCTAAACCTGAATGAGACCATTCGCTAGGTACCTGTACCTGAATGGAGACTATTGGGAGGCGTCTGAACCTGGGAGGAGACCATTCGCGAGGTATCGGAACCTGAATGGAGACTATTGGGAGGCGTCTGAACCTGGGACTTCTGAAACCTTCGAGGGCGTGTGGCGCCTCAAACCGGAGTTGCGATGTTGACGAGGGCTTTCGTGCCTTGGGTGCTGGGCTTATTCTTTGTTGCCGGTTTTATCCCGCTGGGATGAGCGTTCGGAGCTTACTTGGATGGCCGAAGAGGGATTGTTGCAAGGCGGTCGTACCTTGGGGTTCGGGCTTAGTGCGGTTGCCGGTGAGATGACGATTTGCAAGGCGTTCGTACCTTGGGGTTCGGGCTTATTGCTGTTGCCGGTGATGACCATTTGCAAGGCGTTCGTACCTTGGGGTTCGGGCTTATTCTTTGCGGAGATGACCTGTTTGCAAGGCGTTCGTACCTTGGGGTTTGGGCTTATTCATTGCCGGAGATGACTGTTTGCAAGGCGTTCGTACCTTGGGGTTCGGGCTTATTGCTGTTGCCGGAGGTGACGGTTTGCAAGGCGTTCGTACCTTGGGGTTTGGGCTTATTGTTGTTGCCGGAGATGACTGTTTGCAAGGCGTTCGTACCTTGGGGTTTGGGCTTATTGCTGTTGCCGGAAATGACTATTTGCAAGGCGTTCGTACCTTGGGGTTCGGGCTTATCATTGGCCGCCGAGATGACGGTTTGCAAGGCGTTCGTACCTTGGGGTTCGGGCTTATTGCTGTTGCCGGAGATGACGGTTTGCAAGGCGTTCGTACCTTGGGGTTCGGGCTTATTGCTGTTGCCGGAGATGACGGTTTGCAAGGCGTTCGTACCTTGGGGTTCGGGCTTATTGCTGTTGCCGGTGATGACCATTTGCAAGGCGTTCGTACCTTGGGGTTCGGGCTTATTGCTGTTGCCGGAGGTGACGGTTTGCAAGGCGTTCGTACCTTGGGGTTCGGGCTTATTGCTGTTGCCGGAGATGACTGTTTGCAAGGCGTTCGTACCTTGGGGTTTGGGCTTATTGCTGTTGCCGGTGATGACCATTTGCAAGGCATTCGTACCTTGGGGTTCGGGCTTATTGCTGTTGCCGGTGATGACCATTTGCAAGGCGTTCGTACCTTGGGGTTCGGGCTTATTGCTGTTGCCGGAGATGACTGTTTGCAAGGCGTTCGTACCTTGGGGTTCGGGCTTATTGCTGTTGCCGGAGATGACTAGCGAAGGTCTCGATAAGAGAGTGGAGGTCGGACCGCGAAGGTCGGGATCAACTATTTGAAATCGGACCGTGAAAGGTCGCGAATAAGAGTTTGAAATCGGACCGTGAAAGGTCGCGAATTGGAATCGGACCGTGAAAGGTCGCGATTGAGAGTTTAATGGTGAGGACCATTTAAATTTTAACGTCGGGAGACGGAATCGTAACTGAAATGTCCGGAGACATGGTTGAACGTTTGAATGTCAAACGTCAACTGGACTGAATTTAACGTCAGGAGACGAGCGTTAGTGAGAACTAACTGGGAATTTAACGTCTGGAGACGAGCGTTAGTGAAAACTAACTGGGAATTTAACGTCTGGAGACGAGCGTTAGTGAGAACTAACTGGGAATTTAACGTCTGGAGACGAGCGTTAGTGAGAACTAACTGGGAATTTAACGTCTGGAGACGAGCGTTAGTGAAAACTAACTGGGAATTTATCCTCGGGGATAGGGCGTTAGAAATGTCTAACTGGAGAAATTTTACACTTTCGGGGGCCAAAAGTGGTAAAATTGGAATCGCCAAAAGCTGAGGGGCAAAAGGGGCAAAAATTATTCTGGTGCAGTAAGAGTCCGGTCGGACTTTTACTGTTTTTCCAGAAACCTTTTAAATGCCGAGGCTGGGGAAGAAAATGGCCATTTCTTCCATTGTTGCCGGCGAGAGAGGAGAGAAAAGAGAGAGAAATCCAACCCAAATTGCAAGGTTTGCTCGAATTTGTGAGGGAAAATCGCTATGGAGGGTGAAGGAGGACCAATGGCTCGCCACGGGAGTATCGACGACGAAAGAACTCGATTGGTTCGGACCATTCGAACCACCACTCTTCCATTGAATCCGGCGGAGTTTTATCCGGCGAGGGATAGACACAACTCCAAGGATGGGATCGAAAGACAAGTAAGTTCCCTACAAATTCCATTAATTTCAAGAATGTGCATTCTTTAAATGTTAGAAATTTGTTAGGAATTTACTTAGGGATTTTGGTGCCCGATTTGGGGCTTTTGACTTTGCTATGAATCGTTGTCGAAATTGACTAGGACGTAGTTCAATTGACATCATGGGTAGATGACATAAAAATTTTGGTTGCAAAATTCCATGTCTAAATGCATTTTCCAAAATTAAAGTAGCTTTAATTCGGGACGGAGCGAGATTTTCGAAAAAATTCGAAAGAATTTGAAAGTTCCGGACTCGACGGAGTTTTCGAAATGATTTTGAAAGTTCCGGATTCGACGGAGTTTTCGAAGTGATTTTGAAAGTTCCGGATTCGACGGAGTTTTCGAAAGATTTTGAAAGTTCCGGATTCGACGGAGTTTTCGAAATGATTTGAATGAGAACCGTATCTGCATTGCATCCTTTTGATATGCGTTGGTGCATTTCTGTTGACGTTGCTTCTGTCTTGTTTGTCTGCAGGGGACAGGGATGGTTGATACCCACAACCAGAAGAGTCATGGTGCCTTTGAGGCAGTGCAGGTATTGTGGGGCCTTATCCCGGACGTGGCCCGAGAGGGAGAGAGGAGTCCACGATAGCTGGTGATTGACTCCGGCCGGCCGGGTTTATCAGCCGTAGCCGCGACACCGATACGCCGAGGGGCGTGTCCATGTATGTCGCGCCGAGCGAGTACCGGTGGGATACGACCCACACTTTCCATTTCGATGGGGAGGCGACGGTGACTCCCACGGATTTTGCCGCTATCACTGGGTTGCCGACTTATGGCAACGCGCTAGTGTGGGTTGATGGTTACACCCTGAGCAGCTTGTCCTGGTCAGCTGGGTTTTGATATTACCGATGCCAGGGGCTTAGGCATTCGGTCAGCCGATGGAGCGTCACTTGAGGGCGGGGTCGCCGATTATCCGCCGGGTCCTTGAGGATGACCGCGGAGCGTCCGGCTCGAAGGTTCCTTTGGTTTGCGCCGTCGCCGACCTTGTTCCCGACTTCCGACACGTCTTGTCACTTCCCTCTCGCTCGGTCGCCGACGATCCGGGATGCCGTGAGGGGGTTTGCGTGGGGGAGGCCGGACCGGCCGAGCTCTACCACTCTTCGGGACAGTTCTCGCGGGGAGAGGAGCACACATTTAGCCGCTTCACGCCCGTCTTGGATGTAAGTTTACGTGCTTTTTCTCATTCTTGCCTCTTTTATGTACTCGTATGTATCTCGCTTTCAGAGCCGACATAACTTTCCATTCTCTTGCGGTGTCCGGTGCTACGAGGTGTTCATCCCGCAGCTTGGGACGTCAAGGAGCCGTACCGTCCCCTGTTCCCCGCCTTGCCGGTTTGGCCGAAGAAGGCGAAGAGGGCGGTCTCTTCGAGGGTTGGCACTCGAGTGTCGTACGAGGAGATATCTCCGGCGCCGAACCCGGAGTTCTCCGAGAGGATCCAAACGACCCGGTGGAGCAGGTTTGATCATGTCGCGGTGCAGATTTCCAATGAGACTACACGGCGGCGGAAGCTCCCGGTGGGACTTCACTGCGACGCCATGTATCCGGGGAGAGGGTGACCGCCAAGATAGGCCTGGTCCCTTCCTTTTCGTGCCATGATCCTCCTTCAGTACATGCAAGATCCTGAGATGCCATGGATGAGCCGGAGGGATACCTTCAGGTGTGTATTTTCACCGAGTACATCATAGCGGGGGCCGCTTATGATGTTTTCTTGAGGATGAGGCCGAGGAGCCCGCAGTGCAAGCATAGGGAGGGCGAGGTCCCCGGAGGTCCTCGACATTTTCCCCGTCCCGCGAGCTAGGATAGCGTACGAGGGGCCGGACGGTTCGCGCAGCGACTTCAGTGATCCCGCCCGGCGGAGCCGAGACCACGATACATGGCGGACCCCAATGCTTCGGTGAGCATCTTTTCTCGATTTTTCGCATTTGATAGTAGCATTCCGCACATGATGCATCCGTACTTTCGTTCGCTTCGATGATTTTCCCTGGGTTCGCGTGCAGTATCTCGGCCGTACGTACAATGAGGCCATGAGGCCGGTGGACGGTGGTCCGCCACGCCGGGGAGGCTCGTGGAGTTCATGCGGTGCGCCTCCCGAGGAGCGTGGACGTCCGCGGTCGGGGCCGTCTAGGCCGAGGGGTTCGCCCGCTCCCACAACCGGTGGGGAGGACTTCACACAGTGGGCTCGCCGCTCGCGGCGGAACGGCTGGATTTGGAGCTCCTTCTTCCGCGCACTCGGGCGCGAGAGGGGGAGTCCTCGAGTTCGCGTACTCCGAGGAGGCCCTTTGCCTATTCCCTCCGGGAGGAGTTCGGCGAGTTCCTCGTTTGCGACAGATCCGGCAAGCCGGCGGAGCAAGACGTCGAGTGTACGGATGATGAGCAGACTCCGAGTAGTCCCCTTTATCGCTTTCTTTCTTTACTATTTTGTTTAGACAAAATGCATGTATTTGTCAGAACAAATTTTGATTTGAAATGTATTTGCAAAAAGGCGCCCGTGGGGCGGAACTCGTATTTCGCATATTTATTCTCGTGGATCACCTTCAGCTATTTTCGGCAAATAAGCAAATAGGTTAATCAAAAATAAATAAAAAGGAGAAATGCATTAAAATTGAACGGGTCAAAAATTAAGCATGTATGCACTAATTTTTAATTATTTGCACCGTTGCACGAGCCCTGGGCGGAAGGGATATTGTCATTTGTTGAATGAAATCGTATGTGCACGCAGATTTCATAAGAGTGAACAGGCATGGTTTGGAAATGTTTCCAACTTTTAAGGCAATGGGCCGCAGAGTTGACCAAGTCAATCGGCAGAGGAGTCCCACGGACTAGAATTGAATTTCCGCATTCTTTAAATTGCAGTTTCAGCCTTTGCAATTTGTAAGAACTGCGCATTGCTTTTGCTCATTCCGCCGAGTTCTTTTCCATTTCTTAAGGTTTTCTTCACCTTCCGACATGGCTCCTTTTCCCAAGTTATCGTCTCTGATGCAAGAGCGATATTTGGACAACTTTCGCCGTGGGTACGGAACCACACGAGGCGTAACAAAAGGTTTTTCGAAGGTCGTTACGGGATTAAATCTGCTTGGGCTTTGAAGGAGCTCATGCCAGATTGGGATCTTTTGAGAGCCGCGTCTCGGTTCGGGACGTAAGGAGGAATGTGTACAGCCTTTTCGTACAACGAAGTCACTCCTACGTTTGAAGATTTCCGGCCATTCTGGGAGGACCCGAGACGGAACAGCCTAGTTCTTCCGTATGCAGGTGGTACGGCCATCGTTGAGAAGCTAGTGTCTTTGTTGGGTATCTCGGGCCGGAGAAGCATACGGGATGCCGATACAGATACCGATTACGTTGACATTTCGGGCCGCCCGAAAGATTTGCCTGAGCCGAGGGGAGCGTCTTGCGTGGGACGCGTTTGCTCGTGTGTGATTGCTACTCTGTTCACATTCACGTCTCGGGTGTGTGCCATCACAAACAGACCGGACCTCGGTGAGGCAAAGGCCACGGAGTGGAGGAGACATCGTGCCATTGGTCTTGGGCGAGACGTTCCTCGGGCATAGGCCGGACGGCGACCGGTAGCCGATACATGTGGGGAGGGAGTCCCGCTATGCCGACCATGTGGCCGAGGGAGAGGCCGCAGATGATGCCCGAGGTGCCAATGTCCCGCGACGCTGGGTCTTTCTCGCGACGTCCTTCCGGTGATAGGGGGTAATCAGCCGAGCCGGAGCTCGATGGCCGAGACTTGGCACGCATCACTTGCGATGGTGGGTTCCCCATTGGAAGTTACAGACTTGTAGGACCGCTCGTGAGGGTCTCGTTGATCGTCGAGTGCCGGGGCCGTCTCGCACGTCATTCTATATTCCATCATTGGTTCTCAAGGGCAAGACTGGGCCGGAGCAGATGCCACCGATCGATCCGAGTTATGCCGCTACCTTTAAGGTGGGATCTCTGCGGATGGAGGATCCTTCGACGCTATTGCCGGGTCACCCGTGGTGGCAATACACGTCCTTTCTCGCCCGTGGTTCTCTTTCACCGGAGAGAGGGCACTGCTCGTCGACGCAAAGATCCGGACTGCGGTACGAAGAGTGTATAGGGGAGACACAGATGGCTATCTTGTGGAGACGGAGTGAGCTGTTGGGTGCCGATCACCCGGACAGCTCGACATTGAGGAGGACAGAGGCGAGGGCTAACCCCGGGAATCGTATCGGCGATGCCATGGCCGATTATGTGGCAAGTGCCGATCGGGAGGCCAATCAAAGCACTGCGATGATGGCTCAAGCGAGGCGGCTCGAGACAGAGCTAGAGAAAGGACTCGTATTGACAAACCACAGATTGACGGAGGCGTCGGGAAGAGTCCCCGAGCTGTAGAAGGCCTACCGGAATATTTCCCCGAAGGTGAAGAACACTCGCCGGGGAAAAGTGGAAAGTGGAAGAAGGATGAAGGACCTAGTACGGAAACTAGGTTGACCTTGCCGCCCGTAGTATCCATCCATTGTCATTGCGTACACATTAATTGATTAATGTTTTATTGTAGTTTTGCTAGCGTGTAGCGAGTCAAGAGTCGACCGTGCTTGAACTCATCAAAGAATGTTTTAACCGTTATGAATTTGTAGGTTAAATGAAAAGAGTTTTTCAAACACAAGCAATTGATGCTTATTGTATTTTTTTTTGTTTTTTAGACCGAACCAAAGATGGCCGCCTACGTTCCCTTTTACAATTGGACTAAGGGGCTCGTGTCACCGTAGTTCGACACTTTAGGTGAATTTGAGAAAACAAAGAAGTGCGACTGCTTTTTACCCGGATCATTAGCGGGAATGTATCCAGCTGGGTATTACTTTTTTAGCACTTTAATTTACCGAGGGGACGGTGTATGGGGAAGGTGAGTTGACTCGTGCTCTTCCTCAAACGAAGCATTCAAGGAGCTTGCTTCCGTTCACGGGGTTAACGAAAGGGTTTCCGTCCAAATCTCGCTAGCTTCCATGGCTCCTCCGGAGAAGATTCTTTGTACCACGAACGGTCCTATCCGTAGGCTCCCACTTTCCGAGGGGATTGGTCTCGCGTAGGAGGCTTTTCCTTTAGCACCAAGTCGCCTTCTCCGATGTCTCTGATCTTGACTTTCTTGTCGAATGCTCGTGCCATTCTCGCTCCGGTAGGCTCGAGCGTGTTCCATGGCTTTCAATCTGCGCCGTCGAGTAGAGCAAGTTCGTCGTGACGGCTCGTAGCCATTCGACTTCATTGACCCCGTTTTCCAAGAGGACTCTGAGGGATGGAATTTCCAATTCCACGGGTAACATTGCTTCCATTCCGTAGGTAAGTGCGAACGGAGTCTCCCCGTGGCGGTTCTCGACCGATGTTCGGTATCCCTGCAGGGCTAGATGTAGCTTTTCGGGCCGCCTCCCGACCTCCGGTGGTCATCTTTCCGATTATCATGGCGAGAGTCTTGTTGGCCGCCTCTACCGCACCATTGGTTTGTGGTCCTGTAAGTGAGAAGACTTGTGACGTGTGACTCGACCCGGCCGCAGTTGGTCACAATCTCCTTCGAAGCGAGTCCCATTGTCGAGATGATCTCATTGGGCACTCCATATCGGCACATGATGTTCTCTCTGATGAACTCGGCCACCTTCCTAGAATTCAAGCACTCAGTACGATTTGGCTTCTACCCATTTGGTGAAGTAGTCGATCGCGACTAAAATGAACTCGTGACCATTGCCCTCGGGAGGAGTGATCTTGCCGATGACGTCGATTCCCCATGTGGCGAAAGGCCAGCGGCGTAGTCATGCAAGAGAGTTCGTGAGGAGGGATGTGATTGAGGTTGGAAAACCGCCTGACATTTGTCGCAGCTCTTCTGACGAACCGGATGCGCCTCGTTTCCATTGATATCCAATAGTATCCCATACGGAGAATGATCTCGTGTCAATGCTCTGGCGTTCATGTGCGGACCGCAGTTCCGTTGTGAACTTCGTTCATTAGCTCGCCGGCTTTTCTTTGTTTACACACCGAAGGAGTGGCCCTCGTGGCGCTTCTTGTACAACATACCCCTGCATGACGAAATGGGATGCCAGCGTTTTAATGCCATCATGTTTTTGGCTTTGATCCCTTCTTTGTATTTTCCATCTTCATTTGTGAAGGAAGCTTCTCCGCTTTGGAGGTACCGGTAAATTTGATTGTACTGTGGCTCGTCGATCGTTTCTTTTTCTTTTTCGATCTCACAAGAATAGGCGGGTGTTTCCCGTCCGCCTATTCTCGAGGGGTTTTACCGCTTTCCTCGGGAATTTCGACAAGAGAGGCGAGGGTTGTCGTGCGCTCGCGGTTTGCCTCGTCTTCTTGGCAAATAGTGAAAAGAGATGTCCTTGAACCGAGCAATGAGCTCCTCCATGTACGCGTGGTACTTCCGGGCGCCGTAATCTACCGTCTTCCATTTGTTGGATACTTGATTGATGATCAATGCCGAGTCTCCATATACATCCAAACTCTCTAAGATGTTGCGCCGAGGGCGGCTTCCAAACCTCGCCGCACGTGCTTCAGATTCTCGCCGCATTGTTGGTTGCTTCAAAATTCACTTTGACGGCTAAGGGAGTATGCTCGTCCTGGGATCGACAAGGAGCATTCCAATGCCATTCCCCTTCTTGTTGGCTGCCCCATCGAAGAAGAGTTGCGCCGGTTTGCGCCGTCAAGTGAAAAGATTCCGTCGTCCGGAAATTGTGGATCAGACCCTTAGGTTCACCGGGAAGCTCGGCAAGCCGATCTCGCCATTACTCGCCCTTTGTTGATTTTCTCGACCATGTACTTGATGTCGAACTCACCAGAAGAATGACCACTTGGCTAGCCGCATCGACAGTGATGGCTTGTCAAAGAGATATCTGACGGGGTCCACTTTGGAGACCAGAGCACCGAATGCGACCGCATGTAGTGTTTCAGCTTCCCGACTACCCATACCAAGGCGGTACAGTTTTCTCGATGCCGAGTAGCCGAGTTCACTTCCTTGAAGCTTTCGGCTTACGAAGTAGATTGCATGCTCAACCTTGGAATCTTTTCTCGTTCTTGTGCGCAAAAGATTGCTCCGATAGACGTGTCTCATATCGTCGATACAGGAGTAGTGGCTTGTCTTCGTGTGGCGGGCACGTAATTGGGGGATTAACCAAGTAGGTCTTGATTTTCTCGAAAGTTGTCCGGCACTCTGAGTCCCATTTGATGCTCGGCATTCTTTTTCATCAGCTTGAACATGGGCTCAGAGAGATGTCAACCGGTTGATGAAGCGACCGATGTATCAAGTCTTCCCATGAAGCTTTTCACTTCGTCAGTGGTTTGAGGCGGCTTCATGTCGATGATGGCCTTGATTTTCCCGGGATCGGCTTCGATACCTCTTTCTCGTAACCATGTACCCCAAGCATCTTGCCGCGTTTGACGCCGAAGGTGCACTTTGCCGGTTCAACCTCATGGAGTGTTTTCTCGAGTCCGTTGAAGAACTTCCTCGATCCGTCATGTGCCGCATGTCCGATCCCTTGGAGTGGATGATCATGTCGTCGACATATACTTCGATTTCTTTGTGAATCATGTCATGGAAAAGGGTGGTTGCAGCCCCGCCGGTAAGTAGCCCCAGCCGTTTCTTAGACCGAACGGCATGACCGTGTAACAAACATGTCCCCCATGGAGTGGTGAAGGCGCCTTGGCTCGATCCTCCTCGGACATCTTGATCTCGGTTGTATCCAAAGAAACCCGTCCACGAAGGACTTTACTTCAAATTTGCCGTGGTGTCGACCAAAGATGTCGATGTTAGGCAAAGGGAAATCATCCTTAGGGCCGGCCTTGTTGAGATCCCGAAAATCCACGCAAAGATCCGACCTTTCCGTTGGCCTCAGTGACCGTCACGATGTTGGAGAGCCAAGTCGGGTACTCAATCACTCGATGAAACCAACTCCTGAGCATTTTCTCAATTTCTTCTTTAACTTGCAAGGACCACTCGCTTCGATCTTGCGCAGCCTTCTGCTTGACAGTGCTTGGATTCGGGATCCAGGGGAATTCGGTGCTCCACGATCGAGGGATCGAGTCCCGGCATGTCCCGATATGACCAGCGAACACGTCAACATACTCCCTGAGGAGGTTTATCAGTGGCTTCCTTTTCGCATCGGCGAAGAAACCGCCCACTTGTGTCTCTTTAGGCTCTTGCACCGACCCCTGTGTTCACTTTGGTCATAACCTCTTCAGCCTTGGGGCCCTATTGTCCTCTTGGTCAACTACACGCCGAGAACTTCTTTAATGTATTTGTTCGTTTAATGTGTCTCGCTTCTTTATCAATTGAGTTATTAACGTCTTTTAAGTTGTTTGTTAACTTATCGCTTGTTAAAGTGGCAATGAGAGGATACTCCGAAAGGTCGACTTTTCATTACACAAGAACGGGAATACATGATTGGCTACAACATTATAGTCCTCCGGCGTAAGGCCGCTGGATGACTCGCAGGACCGGACTCGACAAGGACCGACTCAAAGGGTTTGAGACCGGGTTTAGGGAGATGTGGGCGCGGGCCCGCCTTGTCTTCCACCCCGCCCGGCTTGCCCTCGTCCGGTGAAAGTTACCCAATTCTTCAGGCATTGCTGGATGCTTCGAGGAGGGTGCGGGGATCGAGAGGCTTGGCTCCCGCCGTCCCTATCATGGCGATCATGCCGTTGCCTGAGCCCCGCCGATCAAGTTGGGCAACTCCATGACTTCTTCAAACACTGTAGAGCCGGTCCACCGAGAGCGTCTTCTATGAATTCCCGGTTCCTTCGCTTTGGATTTACTGTCTCGAATGTGGCCTCTGCGGCTGATCCGAACAACTTGTTTCCCATGGAGAGTACCCCGAGTTGCTCCTCCAAGTCTCGGGATTCCCTTGAATGTGTACTCATGCCGGACCGTGGTGGCAGCTTGGTCCAGGTAGAGCCGTGATGTCGAGGAACGCTCCCCTTATCTGATTAGCTTTGAGTCCTCTCAAACGCTGAGGTCCCGTGCTAGCACATTCTCGCTTCTTTCTCATCTTCATCGCTTCCACCGTCGGTCCCCGCCCGCCTGCCGGGTCGGTCCCCTCGCCCGCCGCCTTCCCTTGCCGGTCCCCTCCCTCGTGAAGTAATGAGCGAGGTCAAAGCCGTAAGGTCGGAGGTTGGGTGTGCCGTCTGAGGTTCCCCTTTGTGGGCCGCCGCCTCGTGCGGGCGAGCCTTTGTCTTCCTTGATGTCACCGGTGTTGGCACGTAGCCAAGCCCCCGGACCGTGGTGTGGTCCTTGACTTCACACTTGGTGCCGGCCTTGCACTCTTTGCCGAGCCCCGCCCCGGGATGAAGTTCATGAGTTTCATCATCCTCATGGCGGGAGGAATCTCGATCGTGAGACAAATGAAGGTCCACGTTGCATATTTGGATCTTGGAGGTCTCCAGAGTGAATCCAGCTAATGGCATGTCATCATTATGCTTGATTTCCAAGACCGGAATGTCGTTGGTGCCGGTCCCCTCGTGGTGACACTGTCGCCGCATCGTGGTTAGCTCGTTGCCTTGCATGAACTTGAGGCACCGATGAAGGGTGGATGCCACGCCATTGATTTGATGCAGCCAGTGGACGCCCAGATGGCCGTGAAAGTGATTGGAATGTCCAATACTTGGAATTCGGTGGGGATCACCCGCTTGCCGAACCGTATGTTAAGAGTAGCAACCCCGAGAACTGTACGGAAGTAGAGTCATAGGCCTCGACAAAGGTGGGATCGAAGGCTTAAGATCTCGTGGGCTTGATGTCAAGCAGTCCATCATCTTGGCGGGCAAGACATTCATTCCGAACCTCCGTCTACCAACACGCGAGGAAGACGACGCCGTCCACTGATCGTGATGTAAAGCGGCTCATTGTGATCGCCCCCAAATTTTGGAAGGTCCAAATCTCGTGAAGGTGATAATGTTGCCATAGTGGATGTTACCAATCATCTCGAATGACTTCATCCGGGGTCATGCGCCCACTGGGACCATGGTACGGGCCAGCTTTCCTCTAGCTTGAGCTTGTGAGGATAAGAGGAGGTGAGCAGAGACCAAAGGGAAATGTTCGCCCGAGTCCGCTTGAGCCGAGTGAGGATCGGGTCCTCTTTCAAGGAATTTGCGTCTTCTGGGCCGGCCTGACCGCACCTGCCCGTCGGCTTTTTGGTGGCCTTAGGTGGTAATGCATGGATTTGACCCGATCGGGTTAGAACGCCGACATCGTGTTTGGTCCATTCTCGAACAGCCGCTCCGAGTTGAGCCATAGTTAGAGGAGGATTCCTCGTAGCATAGGGCCACGCGTCTTCCTCAACTCATTGATTGTGGATGAATTCCTGAGCTTCGGGCACTTGACGGATTCTCGTCCCAAGATACCGGCTTAGGTGCCTCGGGGAGGTAGCCTGCGCTTGACGTAGCCGTTCGAATGTCGCTGCACAAATGCTGATTGCCTCGAATCGAACCGTGCTGCCGACCCTCCTGGGAGGCCGGAGAGTTCTCGGCTCAAACGAATCTGGGCCTCCTTGATTTCTTCACGTATATCGCGTTCCTTTCCTTCTTGCCGAGCATACTCGTAAGGCGCCTGAGTTTGGTCCGGCGATACTCGTGGTTGGCTAGTTTTCCTCCACTCGGGCCCAGATCAACCTTCTGCAATGGAGCTCGCCGAGAGTTAATGCCTCGCGTTTCTTCCTACGTGAGAATAGCCGTTGCTTCTTTGAACCGCGTGCGGCAATCTAGGTAAACTCCATCGGGGAGAGTTTTTTCTCTCGCTTTATCTCGAGTGGCGGGTATGTCTAAGGTGAGTACACTGCTTCCCGAACATCTCGCCCATGTGACCGGTTGTCGTCCCAGCTGATCGTTTCGTAAATGAAGGCCGTAGACCGTGGAATTTCCCCGAGTAGGGGCCTTGCTCGAGACGAATTTCCATCCTCCTCCGTTTTTAAATGTAGACCTTCCTCCCCGAGTTGGCCTTTCAATTTGAGTGCGGTAATGATCCGTTCCCATCCTCCCAGACCCTCGGGAGTCCGGCTTTGCTGACTTCATGCCCGGCTTGGAAGAGAATGGTTTCATCATCTTCACCGTCGCTTTCACGCAGAACTTGCTTTCCTCGGGAAGGTAAGCGCCGGGATTCGCTCGCCGTGTCGTTCCATCTCCTAGGTCATCAGACCGTTGACCACCTCGCCCGGCGCAGGGGTTGGATGAGAACAGACGGTAGTCCTGGAAGTTGCCATGGGCAAAACTCCCGAGGTCGAACCGGCCTGTGAGCGGCTCTAGCTTCTCTCGTCGAAGCCGCCCGCGACACTTTAAGGGCTTTGTCCCCGTAGGTCTTTCGAGCTTGGTCTTCGTCCCAAAGACGACTTTCTTGAGCGGCTAGTTCCATGAGAGCTTTCCTTGCGAGACCTAGGCAGCCTCCGTAGGTGCGCATCGTCCGGCTAGTGTCCGTAACCGTGATTACATTCAAATCGCCGAATGGCGGGAACACTTGATTACATTGACGAAGGAAGTCGGATCGGGACATTCCATGCGTCCTTCCTTAATCTCGATCACCAAGAAGTTTGCCCATATCTCGTTGATTGACCCCACTGGGGTATTGAATTCCCGCAATGTTGACGGTCTCGTGATCTCGCTCGATCGCCAAGTCTATCAAAGCTAGCGATCGCGCGGTGATGTCTCGAATCCGGGCCGTGACGACCGGGAGTAGAATCGAATCAAGCATGTTGATGCCGAGGTGGTCATTTCCCGTGTCCTAAGCCGACTCGCCTCGCGGGGAAGACTTTCACGTATGTTTTCGGGGTGGCCGGTGGAAGCGTTCCCGAGGTTGATCTCGACTTGTAGCAGGTGAGGGAGCTTGGTCTCCTTTCTTGTGCCCTGCCTTGGCGCGGCGCTTGAGGGTATAAGCTTGGACCGACGCACGGGCCGGCTTGCAGCCTGGGCTGGTACTTGAAGTAGGGATGAGCTCGAGCTCGCTGGCCGTGCCTCGTTTACCATGAAAGCAGCAATCATCGAGGGTGACCTTGGTGTGGCGTAACTGATAACAAGAACAGGTCCTCGCTTCATCAGATACCCGGAATAGATGATATTGACGAAGTCGTCGTCATTCACTTGATCGTAGGGATTCCTCGCTGCGTGAATCACGTGCTTCCAATTGTCTGGATAGTCATGCTTGTGGACGTTGAGCTTGACAATTTCCATGGTATTGGAACCTTGGTCGTAGTGACCCGATCGGAAGGAGTTCCGTCCTCAAAACCGAGCATGTGAATGCGGAGGTTCGCTTGCTGGTCTGCGCGTCCTCGACTCCGAGAGTCCAGATTCATCGTCATCTCGATCGCTCAATCCAGTGTAGGGACGTATTGCGTCAAAGTTGCGTTGCCGGAGCAAAGCCTAGAAAACATCATGCTCTTTCGTTGGAGAAGAGGGGTGCAATGGGTAGTTCCTCGTGGAGGACGTCCCATACAACTTCCATGCATTCATCCCGAGAATGACGGTGCTTGTTGACCTTGATCACAAAAACCTCTTCACCCGGCGGGGCCAGAGTTTGTTTGGAGAATGCCGACACTCCGATTGGAGATCGGGGTTTATGTGCCCGTATCATGGCGATATTCGCCGTTTCCTTCCACCCGCCTCCAAGTGTTGGAAACGACAGCTGAACTTGATGTATCGGATCGCTCTGTGGTCTCCGCCTCGCCGAGTACGTTTACATAGTTAGCATCTCCGACTCGAGGGATTCTCGTGAGATTTGCCTCGTAGTCCTCGTTGATTCGAAGGAGGTAACCCCGTGCTACCGAGTGCGACACGTTTGGCTACCGTCTCGCTTCGTTTCCTATGAGGAAACCGCCCCTCGGATGACTTCGAGATCTCCTCGTCGGTTGATGAACTTGACCCATCGATGGAGAGTGGAAGCTATGGCTTTCATGTGGTGTAGCCAAGTGGCGTCCCAAAAGAGCCGTGAACTCGGATGGAATGTCCATCACGTGGAATTTTGCCGGCACCATTCGGGGTTTCGAACCAAAGTTCCAGAGTCACCGTCCCTGTGATGGGACGAGACGAGTTGTCGTAGGCCTTGATAGTCCGAGTAGACGGTATCAAATGGCTTTCATGGATGCGGAGAGCTCGCATCATGCCGAGAGGGAGGACATTAACGCCGACTCCGTTATCTACCAATACTCCGGGGAGTGATATGGTGTTGAGTTTGAGAGTGATGTACAGAGCTTCGTTGTGCCCCGAGGCGTCTCTCGGTAAGTCTTCATCACAGTAATGTGATCATGTCGCCATACAAAGGGAGTCGTAGATCTCGTCTCTATCCGTAGAAGGAGAGTCATCCACCATCCGTTTCCTCGTCTTCCTCTTGCGAGGTAAAGCCTTTACCGGAACCTCGTGAGTATGTTGAGGCCGCCCGCGGCGGCTGCCGCCCTTGGTTAGCACATTGATCGAGTGCGATTGCCAAGCCGACCTTGATCTTCCTTACCGGTCCGGCTCTAAGCCGGACAAGTTGAATCTTGGCCGATCCCGTGGAGGGTTAGGCTTCGACCGGCGCAAGACTACCAAGATCCGAGGTATTCCGGTGTTCCGTGGTCTCGACTCGGTTTCACCCGGGCTTTTCGGCTTCCCACCCCCGTCTCGCTCTAGAGCCGCATGGCCCGGAGGCAAAGAGGACCGGCCGGGAGTACAAGACGTAGTAGTCGAACCTCCTGAGGGTTCTCCAAGTGTACCTACGCCGGTATCTCCGGCTTCGTATCTTTCTCTCGCCTGCCGTTGAGAGGATTTCTTCTTCTCGTTTTCTGAGGATTGCTCCTGACGGTTTCTGAGACTCGTACTCTGTGCAAAGTGAGCAATCACAAATATCGTAGCCGATGTGGACATTAGAGGAGGATCCAACAAAGAGGCGAGAAACCGGCTCCGTGGCACGCTTCTTGGGCACCCACTCAATGGAATTCACGCCGTTATTGTTCTAAAGGGATTCCCGATCGTATTGGGCCCACGGGGGCGCTCTAACTTGCCTTCTTCTATCAAGTTCTGATTTCGTATCGTAACCCCAAACAGCTTGTCGCGGGTATGGCCGTGATATCGATGGAAGGCGCAAAGATTTGCTCTTGTCCGCATTGGCTACGGGAACTTTGGGTTTATAATTGGCCACGGGCTTAAGGAGACCCTCCTTGATTAGCCCTTCCAAAGATCTTGCTCGTGGCATGTCCAACTTGTCGAAGTGTACGGCGAGCTACTTCGAGTAGAACCGTTGCTTTGTGGACTCGGGTTTTCGTTACCCGATCCGTTGTCCCCGATGGACGTAGTTGATGCACGTATCTTTCCTTCACGGGGCCGGTGCAGATTGAATGCACTGTTGAGCGGTATCTCGTACGGGCCGTGCAAGAGCCAACTTTTCCTTGAGATCCTTCTCGAACCGTGAGCCGCATTGACCATGGCCCGAGATCTCGGGAAGAAATTGTGATCGATGAGAGTTCTGATGGACGGTCTCAAGCAAGACTTCAAGATCCGCATCTGTTCGTCTCGAGAGTGGCTCCATGATTTCGTAGAGTTTCCGCTCCATCTCTTGTAGAATTCCCCAACACTTTCATCCGCTTCGCTCGCAAGGGTGATTAAGTCCTCGCGACTTGTTTCCCACTCTAAGTTGGATCTCGTACTGCTCCAGAAGATGTTACCGATCCGTTCCTGTGCGGCGATCCGCAGCTTGACCCTCGTAAACCATCGTAACGCCAGCTTTTGAGCGTGGCCAGAAGTGGTCGGCCATTTGCCGGAGGGTTGCTCCTTTTGCTCTCATGCCGAGAACGTAAGTGTCGACGTGCGTTTGAGGACATTCTGTTCCATCGAATCGGTCCATCTCCGCATTCTCGAACTTGGCAGGGAGAGGCGTGACCATTCCCGGATCTCGCGGATTTGAACGTTTCCTCGCTTTGAGCCGCTCATGGTGGCTTTCGTGTCTTTCATCTCGCTCGACCATCCAAAGCTAAGGTTGGGTCCAAGGGTGGACTCGTGAGGCTCGGCCGGTGCTACCACGTGAGCGGTAATGATTGGAGGTGGAAGGCTTGGTATATGAGAATATACGGAGCCTTTTCTCGCTTAATATCGGGGTTTGTCCCCTGTTTAGGATTCGTGTATAGGCAACGGGACGAACCCGGGAGGGTACCGAGGGATATTGGCATCCTGAGATGGTCCAATGGCAAGGCCGGTGATATTGAGTGACGGGTGTAGCACCGGGCCGACCAAAATTGACAGTGGTTGCTCTAAGAGGTGGCAACATGGAGCCTAGGTCGGCCGTTTCCTTGGCCGGGAAGGCATCCCGTAAGTTGGCGGGGGAGGAACCCGATTGAAGGTTTCGTGAACTGGTTTTGTGGAATCGTCATCCTCTACCAGACAAAAGTACCGCCTCGACCTGGGGATACCGCTATACCACGCTCATTCGTAAGCCGTACCACGAAATTCTCGCCGATCTTCTTCTCGCTCTTGTGAACCTCACAAGCCCTGGGATGGCTTCTTCCAATGTCATATCCGTACCGGTGGCGGGGTCCTTCCCCGTCACGATTTCTCGGTGAGCTAGACATGTCGGAAATTCCGCCGAGGGAACCGAGGGAACCGAAGAACCGTCTCGACGCCGCCGTTATCGTGATCCTGCAAGGCGCTCGACCCGGAAATCTGAACCACTTTCTCGCTCGCCGCAGTGGAACGAAAGGAAGGGTTTAGGCCTCGGAAAAGGGTATTTGGCTCAAGGTTTTCGGGCTTGTGCAATGTGCGCTACCGATTAAAGTTTACTTAAAGCGCGTTTTCTCGTAGTCCTAATTGGTTGGAAAAGAGCGTGTCTTCTTTTTCGCAACTAATCCTAGAGCTCTAATCGCCGGATCTCGTCACTACGCTTATAAGCCCCTCGTTTCCATTGTAGATCATCTTTCTCAGACGGACTATCCCGAGCGAGGTCCTATAAGGCAAGCGAGTTCCACCGACAAAGGAAAAAGTGAACTTAAGGCTAGCCGATCACGCAAACTTTCGACGTGTGCGGCGTACGGGCCACTGGGCCGAGGTCAACGTCCTTAAGTTAAGGCGGGAGTCGTGCCAAAATTTGGGCATGACCTCTCCCGACTTCGCTTGTGCGAGAGACCTTTAGCTTTTAGCGTTGGCCAAGTTGTGGCTGGCACGGTACATACGGCGAGGTTTGGTGACACGGCGTCACATTGAACCTTCGGGTATATTTTTCGGCAGAGCTCCGCGTCAAAGTCAAGGCTGAAAAACTCAAGACTTCGGGTCGGGAACGACCTTTGGTCTAAAACTCTCGAGCTTGACTCGGAGCGGGGCCCAGCGTGAAAAACATACACTTAGGCTTTATGACACGAGCTAAGCCAAAAACCAACCGGGGTCTTGGACAAAGTGTGACACAAAGGAGTGCATGGCTTACACGGGATAGGATGGGATGTTTGGGACGACCCCGTTGTAAGTGCTCCAATTTGAGCTTGTTAGAATTTTCGTTAGAAAATTAACGAAAGTTATAACATTTCTAACAATTCCTAACAATCCTAACTTTTCTAACAAAGTGAGGGTAAAATGGGCATTGTTATTTAAGGTTAAACCTCAAAAAGAATCTTAAAAAGCAAAAACAAAGGAAGAAAACTATAATAGAAATGGCTGGAAACATAAACTGGCTGTTAATTTGAAATTTTGGAAAAGATTATTCTTCCTGTCCAAAGCCTGAAGCTGTAATTAATGAACAAGCACTTATTGCAGTGGTTGATCCGCGCGGACATGTTTGCATCTTCGGGAGGGCTATAAATTGAGCCCTCCAAATACAAAAATAAGGAGGAAGAACACAATTTGCAACGTAACCTCGGCGAAATATAGAGAGAAAACAGTGAGAATTCACTTGAATTGTCACCATTTTCTCTTGAATCTTTCCCAACTCACACTCACTCTCAAATTCAAACCCTAAACACATTCAAGCCTCAAACACTCATATATTCAATCCAAAGCCTCAAAATACAAAGAAGATAGGTATAACCTCCCTCTTCTTACCCTAAATCTTTCATCCATGCATGCATTTTCAAACTACAAAATGTAGTTCATTCTTCTTCTTGTCTTAGATCCAAGAAGATCACCATGGAAGTTCATCTCCATGGATGATCTTCTACAAGGATCAACATTTTCTTTAATGTGTTCTTGTTTTCTTGCAAATGCATTTTCAAAACCCTAAAAACCATTTTCAAGCATCAAATCTCATTTTCAAAGGATAAAATTCTCCTTCCCAAGCAAATGAAATGCTTAGTCCTAATGTACCCCAAGGATGGTTTGGTATAGTTGATTCACCACTAAAATGTCAAGTGATCACTAACCAAAACCTAGGGAAATGGGGACAAGCATGGATGCAAAACCCCCCTTAAAATCATATTTTCTCTCTTGGGAAGTTGCTGTCCAGTAGCAATTTTCCCAGACCTCAGTCCATGGTCTAATTTTTTGGACACAGATAAATGTGGAATCTGGTGTTGACTACAAAACACTTTTTGTAGCCAACACCCAGAGCTTTCCATACATATTTTTACTTTATTTTTTGGGTGAGTAAAACTCCTCTTTTCAAATTTTCTTTCAGAGGCTAGTTCATCAGCTTCTGGAAATCCAGATTGCATATCTGAGATTTCCAGAAGGTTTTGACCCCTCAAATCTTCTCCAAAATGGAAAATTCCTTCGCACAAATCTTATTTAAGGTGTCTGGAACAACTTTCATTCTCTGAGTTTATCCAGATTATGAAGTTTTAAGACCCTTGAATCCATTTCAAAATCAAAGGTCCACTGCCTTTTTCATTCTGGCAGAAATGGCTCTCAACTTCAAAAGGTCTTTTGAGTACCAAATCTCAATCCAAAAATCTTCCAAAAAAATCATGGGATCATTTTAAAGTCTTAAAAAGATATCCCAATTTTTACTTTCCTGAGTTTCGAATTATTTTGGCCAAAACACACACACACACACACACACACACACACACAAATGATTTTCAGCTTGGAAGACTCGTTTTACGAGGCGCGTCGGGTGCACACTAACGTCCTTCCCGACGCGTAACATGACCTCCGAACCTAAATCTCTGATCTCGGGCTTTTTTCAATGTTTTGGCCCTTAAAACAAAAATGGCGTGGCGACTCCGTTTCGTTGATTTTTTCAAACAAAAATGGGAAAATTTTCGGATACGCACATCATCACAGTGGCGACTCCGCTGGGGACTAACAAGTTTTATCTTTTCAAAAAAAAAAAAAAAAAAGAAAAAAAACTTTTGAGGGTCAAGCTTCCGTCTCAACATTTGAAAATCCTTTGTGTGTGTGTGTGTTGATTTTTACAGTTTTCGTGTTTGTTTTTGGCCGCCTCGGGAAAAGTCAAAGTGTTGACTATCGGAAATCATGTCCCTAACTGTCGGAATTTTTGTGCTTATGTGCTTATGTGTTCATTAATTTTCAAAAAAAAAAAAAAAAAAAATTCAAAAAAAAAAATTTCAAAAAAAAATTTTTTTTAAAAAAATCATGCATCATGCCTTTTAAGACACATAAAAATTTCTATTTTACTCAGAAAAAGAAGATAGACTGCTTGCACACTACGCGCACGTTGACCGTACACTGCACACTACGTCCTTAACTCCGGAAATCCTTGTCGCGGTCCGTTTGGTCTTATTACGCCTCTCGGATGAGCACGGGACTACCCAAACATCCCATGGAGCCTCGTGTCGACCATGCACCTTGTCCGTGACACACTTTGTCAGAGACCCGGTTGGTTTTTAGTACATCTTATGTCATGCCTGCAGCCGTGTATAGACCTTTCCTTTCAAGCCTTTGTCGGCATACCGACTCAATATCTTTCGTGTCCCTAATCGCTCGAAGTCATGCCGGTTTTCCGCCGCGGACTTTGACCAAGATATTGGCCTAGCGCCTTGACTTCGGCTCGGCGCACAAATTATACACGGACTCCCGGCATGACCGAGTCATCAAGGATTAACGATTATTCCATGCCTAATTACGGCTTAGCGACGACAAGTCAAGATCAATTGTGGACGTTTATCGGTCAAATCATGCCGACTTTTCGTCGAGCCCTCGGGCATGATCTTGACTTTGACGTCGGCCTTGTCCGTAATTTACATCGAATGCTCGTTAAGACTCGATTACCCGCCGGCACTTTAGGATCGTTTTCTTTCGGTCGGTGGGACCCGCTTGCCCTATAGGACCCTCGCCGGGGCATCCACCCTGGGAGGTCGAAATACGGGTGGAATACGAGGGGCTTATAGACGTAGTGACGGGGCCCAAGATCCAGATCAGTAGTTTGAAAAAAAAAAAGAAGAGCAATCTTTTCCAACCGATTAGGTTAATAAAACATGTTTTAAGTAAACAAGAACAAATAAGCGCATGTTGCATGAGCCCTAAGCCCGAACACCAACCTCGTTTCGCTTCCCGAGGGTCCGAACCACACCCTTTTTGTGCCTTCCACGGTAAGCAAAGTTTGGATCGAGACCCCGGTCATCGTTTGTTCGGCTCGGTCATTCGAAGTCGAGATACTTCATCGGTTTCCTCCTTCGCTTCGGCTCAAAGTTTGAGAATGACCAACTCGGAGGAGAACGGTGGGGGACGTACAACTCCACACCCCGAAAATCCGCAAATGCCGAATGCAGTGGAACCGAGATGTTGGAACAGATAAGACAAAATCAAGAGGCTCGGATCGATCGGTTATTGGAAAGTATCGAACCCGTGGGCTAGCAATTGTTCACCACCCTAATGGAACCATTACGGTTGATGCGAAGGTGGAGCTAATTACCCTCCGGGCATGTCGACTACCATCAAATGCCTGTTCCCTTTGTGTGGAACTACTAATGGGCCAAGCATCCCCCAGCCTATCACTCGTCTGCCTCTCGGCCTCATCGTATCGATCTTGGTCAACTTCCCTCGGCACCTATCGGTTTTCATCTTTGGGTTTCAATCGTCTGGTTTACGTCCCGCAACTTGGAATGGGTCGGTTCGCTACTCCAAAACCTCGGTCGGCCGGGCCATCAATGCGGAATTGTTCATTCGGTACATCTCGGCCCTTCATGCTCGATACTCCTCGTGTCCGATCTAGGTCAACCTTTCCCCGGTGCCTCTCGGGTCTCACCACCGGGATTGAATCGGTTGGCTTTCGCCCCGCGGCTTGGAAGGGCCGGTTTACTACTTCACCGCATCAGTCGCTCGGGTCACCATCTCGGAATGGGACAGTTCGTTTCTCGAACTCCGTATGGTTCGAGAGGGCCGGCTTGCTTCCTCCAATTCTCAAAGCACACGGCCCCTATGATACTTGCAAGATCACGTGGGCCACTGTGCTTTTATCACCACTTCATCGGGCTCTACCCCGCCCCTCCGGTTGGGAAGTCCGCAAGGTCAAATGCTCCTCATCAAATTCTCCACCCTACCGTTAAGCAAGCCGCTCCTCTGCTCATCAAGTACGGTATACACATTTCCCTTGCGGTCATGTTCCTCGGTGCGGTCAAGACACATTGATCCTGCTGCTACGATGCCTCAAACCTCATGTTTTCAGCAGCCTTTTGGATCCGCACTCACCGCTCCTGGTATCCACCCATTACGAGCCATATATCTTCATCTTCGGCAACCCGGGCCTTATGAGGAAGATTACGGTCACGCTTTTAATGCTCGGCTTCGTCATTCCTCCCACCGCAGTACTTCCTATTGGTTTCGCTTGCTAACGCCAATCTTGTGGCGGGGTCATGCAATCCTAATGTTCCTATTGACTCGTCCAATGGATTGGTAGAACCACTTAAGAAGGTACAGAAAAGCCTAGCAACGAGAGTATCGACGATCGCTCGACTTGGGCCATCTCACCATATCAATCTTGTGTATCCGACACCGAATGAAGTTTACAAAGGTCGAATCTCGACGATTACATTGATGATTACATCAAAAGGGTTCGTGCACGGGAAAAGACTACGAGTCGAACATGTCTCACCGCTATAAGCGCTTAACCCTTCCAACACGGCTCCGACATCCGGTAAAGGAAAGAAAGCATTGTGTACAATTGACGGCACCCAAAAGCAACCAAGAAATGGTGGTCCTTTAAGGCAACGAGAACGTTTTGATGATTTTGGGATTGCCCACGTGGAGAACTTAAATTTTCAAGGGGCTTAGTAAGGGGGTAGGCCTTTTGGAGCCTCTCGAGGACTACCATCCAAGGAGCTCAAATGTGCACCCATCTCGACATGAGTAAAGCGTTGCGCCTTCACATGATCATTATGGCCACACGGACCAGACAAGCTGCATAGTCTTGAAGAGAGTCGGTTCAAAGGTTAATCGAAACGGAGCAAGCTTGAGCGCCACCAATGGACCCAAAGCCGACAAACGCACATTTCCGGAATGGTGACCCGAGTCGGCCAATGACCAAATCGTTCCGAATCCAAGGATTTGGGTGTCTCCACCAAGCAAAAGTTTTAAATAGCTTGCTAGAGCGGGGTCTCGAACCCATGAGAAACTATCAGCCCAAGGATCCCAAAATCCCTTTTGAAGCACCACTAAGCATTGTGCTTTCCACTGCGATTACCATGATGCATACGACCAACAAGCTGTACGGCTTTGAGAAAGGCGATTCGAG